>VKOC01006998.1:0-16569 GCA_009364415.1 Spea multiplicata
CCTTATACCCCTTTCTCCCCATCTCTTACCTATCTACCATCTTTCATCCTCCATCCTGTCGTGGGAGCCGGTGTGTGTTAAAACTCTTAATAGAAACAGCTGCCAAGAAAACTACCAAGAAAACAGCAGAAGTGCCTCCTTGACCCAGGTGCAAATGCCAAAAAGAAAATGGCGCCCATCCTTATTGCATCGAGGAGGAGGAAAATGATGCCTGGTAACTCAGTACTAAGCGAAAAGCAAGTTTGATAAATCACACTGAAAGTAAAGACGTGACAAGTCAGATAAGAGGAAACAAAGAAGGATGAACAGGAGTGGCCAATTGCGCATTAAAAGGTACAATACACAAAATACAGTAAAATGAAGGCAATAATTAAGTATTACTTTTCTGCTATGAAGCAGCAAAGAAATAGGACGTTTCTCTCAGAGTTTATAATATGATATGAGCCGCCTGTCAGCAACAAAATTTGAATGCAGTAGCAAGAAAGTTACCAGCAAGAAAAAAACATACAATGTGACTTAAGGGTTATTAAAATGAAGTGTAAATGCGATGCAGATTTATTTTATGGTCTGAGCTAAGCAGAACACTTACTATGTGGATTTACTTCGGCTTTTGTATTTTTTTTCTCTGTTCTTCACAGAGTTGACAAGGACCTCATTGTATCTAGCCTGCCAATGGGACTGGTGCATATCACTAATGATTTCTTTGAATTCATGTAATGCAGATGTAGAACATGTAATTAAAGAAATAAAAAAGCATAATTGCTTAATTGGAGAGCTAGATCATACACAATTCTAAATGAGGTCAACTCAGAAGCTTATGCTGTCCAAATCTTATGGTCCTAATACTAAAAGGTAATTATCAGAAATCAGCGGAAAGGGGCCTGCAAGATCATACTGACACCTTGATAACGTGTCATTTAGTGTATTCCCCAAACCTCTCTAATCCTTTATCTCATTTGTACTCATTCATAGCTGTAGCCCTTTAAAATTAAGTAGCATGAATAAGTCTTGCAAACTCATTATGCAAAAAACCTAGGTAGTTTAGTTAATTAAAAGGCAATATCTTATTAGTCCAACTAAGCAAAATCACAGTGTCTCTCTAACCTGCAATAAATAATAAATACCATAGTTAAAGTTAATCACCGGAGATCAAGAGGGCTCTGGTGCTGGCAGGATTGGGTTGGAGACCCACTGGAATAAGCATGCCCCAGGCCCTGCTATGATAAGAGATGGCCCTAACCATGCACAATCTATGAATATCTTCTCCTAAATGCTCAATAACATCTCTTAAATGTAAGAAAAATATTTTCTCCTGGGAGACAGACCTTCAGTACTCAGGAGGTTAGGCTAAGCTATATGCAGTGTGGCAGTCCTAATGGGAGCCTCCAGTTTTAATCATAATCTGAAATCTTTCACACACACACAAAATTCTATTCCCAGTCCATTAAAAACTACTTCAAACACTACAGAAATTATTTGTGAAACCAGATTATGTGCTTTAATTTCAATAATGTTAACTGACTTCAGTATGACCAAGGTGACAATTAGTCATTGTTAAAGAATTCTATTTTGAAAAAACATTCATGTAAATAATTTCTCACGTTTTCATTATGAACGCCCCACGTAATTATGGAAGACTGGATATTTTTGTACGTACCCCTTTTTTTTTTTAAATGGCTACAGTATGAGATTGAAACACATGCACCTAAAGGCACTTTGTCTAAATTGAACGCAATTTATTCAAATCAATGGAAAATTTTATTTAAGCTCAAAAGCTGCTTTTCATAAATTTAATTTGCATGCATTGTCTTTGAATACATGGATTGTAATGCACAGAGCAGCTGTATTAGAAATATTACAGATTTCCAAATACATTTTAAAAGAAACACGTTATGCAATTTCCACTGCTATTTATTAACGGTAAATTTATTAACCTCTCTGAAGAGTTTTTTTGTAATTTTTTTTGTTAAGCCATGATTCCCCCTTGTGGGGAATCATTGGCCAGATGGGTAGATTGTCTAATCACTCCTGCTTGGTCCATGGAACTGTAAAAACAAGAAAGGCCTGTTTAATTGCAGCACAGACCTCCACACTACATCCTGCAGCTAACAGCCACAAGCGTACCTCGGAAGTCTTCCGGTTTTTAGGCTGTACGCTCCCCTAGTTTGTATTTTTGTGCTGTGCATACTTGCAGTTTCTGACCAAACCTTCGGGCTGAGCAGCCCCTCCTGCCACACAGGTGCCTCATTAATAATGGTGTTCAGAGAAGGCTTTAAATTGTTTGAGAGTCTTATTCGGGTTAAAAGGCAGTGCAGTTCCACTGATTCAGCTCCTTGGTAAGCAATATAGCCATGGAAAAAATTAGGTAGAACTTGCTGTGACATTCTGCCCTGGTTTCCTGGCTCCTGTATTGTGTATTCAGGTTTTTGGACTGTTCCTAGTTCCGCCTCTAGTGGCCGCTCTGCCTATGTTTCTGCTCTCCTCCTATTGTTGTCACCTGTCCTCGTTACCTGCTGGCCTGCAGTATAAAGGGCTGTTGCTTCCTGCAAACTGGGCCTTGGCATTGTAGTAATAGGACCGTTTTGCCCTGGCCCTGTATATTTCCTGGCTTCCTTTGATACCGGATCCTGTATTGCTCCTGCGAATTCGTGTGCCCTTCCTGTCGTGTGCCCAGCCTGAGGGCATCCAGCAGCGTCTCCAGTCCTGTGCTCTGCCAGTGAGCTTCCAGCCGTGTGCCCTGACGGTGGGCTTCTATTTCAGCATCAGCCTTGCTACTTCCAGTCCTGCACTTCTGTCTGCTGTGTGCCTGTCTACCTTGCACCATGAATCGCAGTGTACAAACAGACAACACTATCCCTGCACCGAGGCCCCTCGCTAACCTTCTTACCCAGTGTGTGACACTTGCAAAACCTAGGGTACTTTGATGTAGGGGGTGCTGAATGGCTCTAATTTGTCATCAAATTCTATGTTTCTATATGGTCATATAGTGTGACGGAACTCCTTTATGCCTTAGATAAGTGCTTTTGAATGGCATTCCCTGTGTATGTGCTGTATTCTTGATTTGTTTTATATACCTTGGGTGTCTGGGTGAAGTGCCTCTTCTCCTAGGGTCCCGGTCAATACAAGAAACCCCAGTTTAGGGGAGCTGCATTGGAGCACGCCCCACTTACTTCATTATTAACGATATTGTGTTACTACTACAAGGGAGGCTCTAGGTAGCCGGAGCCAGAAAGTTCCAAGGCTAGGCCACAAAGTGTTTCTTACTTGAGGGTGATTGTCACTGGCACAATCCCACCCCTTTCCAGTCGCCGACTCTGCCTCTCCTTGTCACTTACCCCACCCTCAACACAGGTGTCCCAATTTTGACACCTTATTGTTTGGGTTTATGCTCCATTTACTGCTCTTATACAAGACTGGCTCTGTCGCTTTAATTTAGCCCAATCTCCTCCCAGAAAGTTCGAGACCTCCGGGGGCTAGTGATACTGTTTTTAAGTATGGCTAACTGATAAATGAAATTCTTCTTTAATACAGGATAATGTTACCCCTCAACAAGGAATATTTTGAGATACATTTTATTGTCACCATTATTATATAATCTTTGGATGGACTATTAACAGGTTAATATTTGAAAAATCACTAGGTCTTCTCATTTTACAAAAAAGTTGAGGAGATACATTTTGGTTAGAGCTTGAGCACCACATATCCCAGATGGCCTGAAGCAGTGGTTGTCTAAGAGTTAATCCTTTAGGGCAATCATAAAAACTTGCAAATAAATTTTACATAACATCTCCCTCACAGGACTATATTCCAAGAGATTTATAATTACTGCAGTATAAGAAGACCTGCTGAGGGTTCATTACTCAAAGTGTCATTTCATCAACGGCAGAACTTGTTTTGTTGTTGAAAATGATTATACAAATACAGTGAATGTAAATTTTTAGCCAGAAAATATGTGACAAGATTTACTACATCTCCAACCTGACATTTTTTTTTGGGGGGGTGCACTAATTTCAAGAAAGCATTAATAACTGGTGTTCTCAACGTTTGTTGCCATACTTATAGGTATGGAACAAGGTTGTACTTGGATTAACAAAAGGTTCCAGTATTTGCAGTTTCGCCTGGGACTGAGGATTTCCACAATAATGCTGAATATCATCATTAAACATGGATATGCATATCATCATTAAACATGGATATGCATATCATCATTAAACATGGATATGCATATCATCATTAAACATGGAGCAAGTAGAGTCACAACAGGAAATCTGGTGCCCTGGCCACGTAGCACATGTATCCCTACTTGTTAAAATGCCGTGAGTGTCTTTACCCTGCCTCTTTCTACTTTGTCATATACCTCAACATTTCTAGTGTTCAATAATAAAAACACTTTATGGGGGTATTCGTTTTTTATCTCTAAAACCATCTTTCTATTCAGCCTTTTTGTTGCATTAGGACGTACACTTTAATGACAGGAGAATTCCATGAGTTTTTTCAGAAAAAAAAATTGTGAGCGAGCACAACACAAAAGCATTGCAAGCTAACATGGTCATCTAATTGTTGGGAACTATAACTTCCAAGAGGAAAAGGATCTGTGAGCTAAGCATTGTGGGGTATGTAGTTTATCCATTATTTAAAAATTATATCAGAATTTCGTTAACTGTCATTTGGTTCGGCCGAGCATTTTTAATTCAGCAACAAAATGTGTTGCCTGGTACCAACATTCACACTCTCACCCTTGTTCACCCTCTCTAAATGCTTCCCTACCTTATCTGCCGGCCACTTCTGCCTCTGCTAACCACTTCTGCATCTTCTTCATCTTCTATATTCTATCTTCCATGTCCCCTTCAGCACACCAAGACATTTTGGCCAATACTATGCTTCTAACTTTGCGGGAAGGCCCTTTTCTATTCCAGTATGACTATGCCCCAGTGCACAAAGCAAGTTCCATAAAGACATGGTTGGGTGAGTTTGGTGTGGAATGGCTGACCTCAACCTCATCAAACACCATTGGGATGAACTGGAACATAGATTGCGAGCTAGTCCTTCATGTCCAACATCAGTGCCTGACCTCACAAATGCTCTACTGGATGAATGGGCAAAAATCCCCATAGAAACACTACAAAATATTGTGGAAAGCTAGAACAAATTGTCATAAGCTTAAACAAAAGTGTTATAGCCTTAGATATAATATAAAGAAGTTTTATTTCACTGAGGGGGTGAACAGCCTCCCAGCAGAAGTGGCCGAGGCTAATACAGTGGGTGTGTTTAAACATGCATAAGATGACAAGACTAAAGGTTGATTAAGGTTTGAGTCATTGGCATCAAATTATATGTTTCTTTTTCTACCAAGTTCTTTCCTATGTTACCTATTATAAACCAAGTGTGTAGTTTAACTAAGGTTCTTAGTTATACCCAAATACAATCCTGATAACAAAAGGATATAAAGAAGGAGCTGTGGAAGTCTTTCGCATATCAGAGGTTTATATTGCTTATGGTAAATGTGCATCTCCGGAGGAATACTTATATGTAGCTCACCTTGACAAATAGTCTTGTGGAACTGATCCACCTCAAAATTGATTTTATTTAAGTTCTCTTTAGTTTATTTTCTCTTTCCTGTTTGTCACTGGTTTTGCAGGGGAACTGAATCACATTTTTATTTTAACCAGTATACTCACCCTTAAAGTAAGAAAAGATACATTATTATTGGACTAAAATTCAATTTCAGTACGCTTTCAAGAGTAATTCCTCTTTTCAAGTCACATACTGCTGGCTGAAATAGTCCAACATAAAGCATTGCCATCAATAGCCGAAACTGATGTGATTTTTAAAGGCATTCAGGATGCCAGGTGCTTCTAACTACTCAAGTGTAATCTCTATGGTTTTAATGGCGCCCTAGATGTGCAGAGAGCAGGAGGAACAAGCACATAATGGAGTAAAAAATATGTTCAAAGTAAACAAGTGTATTTAGATATTTATAGTAGATATTTGTGCATTTTCAGAATCATCTAGGCACATCATCACTTGTATTTATTACATTAGCCATTGCATTAAAAATAGTTACATACAAACAGACTTTGATGGCAGATGAGCATTTCGTCCATTTAGTCTGCCCATTTTTCCTAATCTAAAGACTCAGATTTTAATATGGTCTTGTTATAGATTCAGATTAGCTTTATCCCATGCATGTATAAATTCCCTCAGTGTATTTGCCCCTACCACTACCACTTGCTTGCTAAAGAATCTTTATGTTATACCTTTACATACAGATCCTATTGTGGATGCTATTTAACATTTTCTATTACTAATGCTTGCATTTGGTACCAATCTTTTTCATTTGTTTCTTTTTGAAGCACACTATAATAATACGAATAATAATACGTATAATCATTTTTATTGTTATTATTAAAGCTCTTTGGATAACATTCTCACCTCACATGCTCAGATGGAATAATCCTTTTCTTTTCATTGTAATATCAGCCAGTGACTACAATGGAGTCGAGTGGGGCAATTGCCCCAGGCGGCACTTTTGATGGGGCGGCACTTTCCCGCCCCAAGCGCTTTTTTTTTTAAGCGGAGGAGAGAGAGGGACGCTGAGTGGTTTTCGCATACCCACTCGGCACCACTCTCTCTCCTCTGCGGCGAGTCTCCCTGTTCGGTCTCGGTGCCGGCTTGTAATGCTGAGCGCCGGAAGTGACGTCAATTTCCGGCACTCAGCATTACAACCCAGCACCGTGGCAGAACAGGGAGACTCGCAGCAGGACTGTTTAAAGTTAAGTACAAGGGGTGGTAGGTAAGGGTAGATAATGCCGTCGGCGAAGTTTAAAATACCGCCCCCCCGGCGGCATTAAGTCTTGGGCCGGCCCTGTGTGTCCCTCACAATGCTATTTGTCACCTTTTTTCAAACATAAATTATAATATTAGCTGCCAAAAAAAAGTGCCCCGGGTGTAAGATGCACATATTAGTGACCAATTTGTGTGGGCCGTTGTAGCGGCCATCTTAACTTCCTGTTCTTAAAATGACACTAAAGTTTTTGTTTTGTTTTTTTGCTCTTAATAAAAAAATATATATATTAAAAGTAAGCTTTGCAAAATTGTTCTCGTAGGAGATTGATACAAACCCCCATTTGCAGTACTTACCTGTTCACTTCCTCCTGCCTGCCTTTTCCTGGCTGCATCTATCTGTTTTCTTTATTGAAGGCAGAGGTTTAGAAAATAGACATTTTTCACTTCCTCCCACAGACAGTTCACTTGTCAAAGTCAGTTAAGCAAAGATGGTAAATTGCATAAACAGAAATTGTTCTACGGAAATAGATACCTATGAGATACTTGTTTTGCAATACTGCTTTGTCAACCTATAGATCCAGTATTTTAGTAACATTTGTATATGTTTTTTATAATAATATATAATTGCCAACGAATTACAAAATAATGAGTAATCATTTTAATATGAGAGGGAGATACAAGGATAATGTGCCACATAAAGTAGAAAAAACGCTTATTCTTCCCTAAAACCTTACCGACACACTTTGATCTTGAGGGAGAGAGGAGATACTGTGTCCCTGAAAATAAAGTAATATAGCAATAAAACCTTTTTTTTTTTAATTTTCACTTTCTTTATTGCATTAACAGTTTTTTTCTCTCTAAAAGAAAGCCGTATCTGTCCTTAAAGAACTTCCACTTCCACTCTTGGATATCCTTTACTTACATAAATGTGTGTGTGAGTCCGTGGCAGACTGTAAGTGCACATAGAGAATGCGTGCATCGCAGAGTGTAAGTGCACATAGAGTATGAGTGCATGGCAGAGTGTACATAGAGTATGAGTGAGTGGCAGAGTGTAGATGGGCTGTCTTATATTCAGGCCTTTTCTTTTTTCTTCCATCCAAAAATGATCCAAAGTTTGGGGGGCGGGTTAATCAGGGTACGTATAATCGAGCAAATATGGTTTGTAACCTTAAATAAAAGGCAGGCATTCATAGTTGCGACATCTATAAATTGTAACTGTGAACAATGAACAAAATCACCAGGCAATGCTATGACTTATAGGTAAAATTAAGTCCTGTTATTTCACAACCATGGCGACAAAGTCATATAAATGTCACACTCTCTTCTTAAGTAGCTGTATGTTGCCATACAAGCAGCCCTCTGCATTGTAATGAGACACTAAGAAGTAATTACATGAGATATGAATAAAGTAATTTAATGAGTGAAGAAGAAACCTTTGAAACTGAAATTGCATCTGCAGTAATATGCACGGTGAGGGTTAGTGGCTGCTTCTTGGGAAAAAATCTAGCAAATTAGGGACTAATTGGACAGTTGTATATGTTTCAAGCAAAAGCATAGGTATGGCCTCAGTTTCTTTTTCTTGGATCAAGGGACAACTTTGCTTTGTTAAGTAGGAACTAGTTCCCATAGGATTTGGATGGATACAATGAATTGGTTATAGTGCATGCTCTTGGACAAGGGAAAAAATGCAGTCTTAATTCATGTGCCCAATTACATTATGGAATCACCTGTAACAATCCAAAAATGACTGCAGTATTGTCTTTGGTTGTAAAATTATAAGCGCCAAGGTGATATTCATTCTATTTACCTGCCCTGTCATCACTGTACCCATCAATAAATGGCATTTTTCACCATTCTATTGACAGAATGGGTATCTCCAATTAGTTGGTGTTATTATATTAATATATATTAAAATTGGGACACATAAAGAAAATGGTGCTTTTTACAATGATGCTTTGCACAAAACGAATCAGATTAGGGAAAATAGAAATGCAATTAATTTTTATTCCAAAATGTGTCCAAAGCAAATGTAAGGTTTTTTTTCCCCAGCATGTAAGTAAGAGCATATCTATAACCATACCTACGGATGGTATATGTATGATTTCAGGTGCGCTTGTCAACAAGCAATCACCACCAACTCGAAATGATCACCCCCAAAACTACCAGCATAAAACAAGCTGCCACCACTAAGAACTTTAAAACCGTGAGTCTTAGGTTGCCCAAACCCATAATATGCATACGATTTTTGCATACAGTAATTCGAAAACCAGGATCATCCTAATTCTCTGGTGCCGGTGATCATGCACATACCAAACTCCACATCTCCATCAGTTGTCAAAAAGACCCTTTCCACGTAACTCCTCTTATTGTCAATGCCAGCATGGCCTGTTTGGTCTCCCTGAAACCAGCACATCACAGGCATAATGATGTAGGGGCTTACAAAGCGCTTCACAGGGATCTACTATAATTACTTTTAAGGTGGACAAAGGCCACTTTTGGCCAAAACTATAGCATAAGGTATTGTATTTTTTTCCACCAAGCATTTAGGCATAACATGCACTTCATTATCTTAAAAATACGGGGCTTCACTGCCTCTTTAAAAAATTCCAGCGTTGTCAACTTTCTCCAGTGGTGGAAAAATCACCTTCTCAATGCTTATAAAATTAAAGGTCCTGGCGGATATGTTGGAAATGAATAATTTATTAAAAATAAACCTATTATCAATGTATATGTACAAAAAGAAAATGTTTGACAGTCACATTTTTAACATTTAATATTTTAATAGATATAGAATTCACTGCATGTGCAAACCTACCAAATTAACTGAACTGAATGAACATTGGCTTTGGAGTCAACATGAACAGTCTGTTGTTGTATGATTATCTTTGATTATTTTACATTAACATCGGTACAATAGGCATTATCCAAGGAGATCAGTGAAACAAATCTATGGAAACTGTTACTTGGTTCTTTTATGATGCTATTGTATGATTAAGGTCATTATTATCAATTTCCTATTATTTAAGTAGATTGTGAAGGTATTTCTTAAAAATACCCTACCATTCAAAAGTTTGTGGTCACAAAAGTTCCTATTTTTTTTTATAGAAAAGCAAATGAAAATAAAATCACATCAAATGGATCTAAAATACAGTAGAGACATTATTTTGCTTTAAATGACTATTGTAGCTGGAAACGGCTGATTTTAATGGAATATCTTCATGTGTACAGAGGGTCTTTATAAGCAGCCATTGCTCCTGTTTTTCAATGGCACGTTTTGTTAACTAACTCAAGTTTAAGTTTAGAAGGCACAATAAGGAGGGTTAATCTTTTTCACTTTTAAATAAATACCTTATTAGGTAGGTGTTCTAAATGTCAATGAAACCTGATAACTTTGCTCCACATACACTGAAACTTTTTGAGTTATCCCCTCAGTTCTGGAGTTCATTATTGTAGCATTTTAGTACAGTCCTATCCCACACCAGCTGTGTGGAGAAGCAAGCTGTGTGTGGGATGGGACTAGCTGCACAGGTGTGTTCACTTGGGGTAGGATTTGGGAGAAGAATGGGTGTTATTAAACACTGCGCTAATTCTTGGAGAAGATGGACAGTAATCCCAGAGACCCAGGGGAATTGGCGCTTCATTTGGAGACTCTGGGTCAAACACATTCTCAGCTATGGTTATAACTTGAAGACTGATGTGTCATTGATAAAGGACCTCAAAATGTGTCACAAAAAAGCCTGAGATCCAGGAAGGGGAAATAACTAAAGTACTTAATCCATGTGAAAATGCAAGTTTTTTGTTTAAGAAACGCCAACCTCAAAAGCAATGAGGAAAGGTTATAATAATGCAGCAAAGGGATTATTTAAAATGATTATGTGTATTTGGGCTTATTCATTAAATAAGATGTAGATTACTTTACAAACTCGATGGCTTGTTATGCCGTTCTATAAGCCCCATTAAGTTCAGTGTCCAAGTGTGTTTTTCTGCCAAATGACATGATGTAATTGTAATTATGCATTGATTTTGCACATAATATATGATCAGCAGTTCCCCAGGTGAGCTGTCATTAAATGTAATTTTTGGAAAATTATTATATTGTGCTATGAAACATTCTGGTGAAGCAATTTACAGATACATCTAATTTTCACTGCCACCATAATCATGCAAGCCAATCAGGGCTTTTAGCTCAGAAGAATGATGGGGCATTATTATTATCTCTATTCATTAAAAAGGACCAACAAAACATAGTGTTAAACAGAATAAACCTTGCAATCTGTAAGGTTGAAAGTAAAACTGATGTGTTAACCTGTGTATTGCCAGAAACTCACATTTTAAATGGCAAGGATCATAGTCGTTTTATGTAAATTTGTTATGAAAAGTGGCTTATTACTTAGGGTTGCTAAGTTTTAAGGTCAAGGAGGTTGCTTAACCTTTTATCTGTGCAGAGACTGTGCAGGGAAGTAGCTCTTTTCTAATAACCTTTAGATTTTGCAAAGCCAGCTCCCTAGACTCAGTTTAACAGCTCTCTCACAGAGCATGCGCCTTCCCTTCCCAGCAGGTTGGATCCGATTGCACTCCCACTCACTCACTCTCTCACACTCTTATTCTCATTCACTCATTCTCTCACGTTCTTTAAATGTTTCCCCACCTTCTCTGCCGCCCACTTCTACATCTTCATCTTCTACCTTCTTTTATCTTCATCCGCATCCTCCTGGACATAACCTCGTACAAACTTCTGCCAAATGGTGGCGCTCCCAATGACGTCTTGTCGTCCAATCCTCCAATTCATACTCTTCATGGGGGGCCTGTTCTTATGTGTAGTTATCTCTGAGGCTGAAGTATAAAACCTCTTCAGTGCTCGAGTGGATATGTTCATACAGGGCCGGCCCAAGACTTAATGCCGCCTGGGGCGAAGTTTAAAATTTTAAAATTTAACAAACAAAAATCCAATTGGGTGCCGTTACCCTCATTGTTAAGCTCTTAGTAATTTCAATTGGAGTATTACAGAGCATATGCAGAAAGTGTCTTAAGCGTGCTTCCTGCTTACGCTTTTTCGTTTCAGTACAGACATATGGAGGAATACGAAAATGACAAAGTCCCAACTCCAAGGATTGAAAGAATGAATGGACCAAGTTGCATTCAGAAAAAATGCAATGTGGTCCTTGCAGAATAGACTTCAATATATATATATTATATATATATATATATATATATATATATATAAAACAGACAATTTTTATATTGATCCTAATAGGATTTAAAGAGAAATATACTCTGTGTTTTTGTACAGGGCCCAACAATTAGAGGATATATACAAGTTCAATAGGAGAAGCCCAAAAATATGATGGAAAAACATGTATTTTGCTGTATCAGGATTTCTTTTCAAGAAATGCCATATTTCCCATGCCAGGTACCAGAAACAGTTTCATGGCAGCGTATGAAACCTGACCTGTTACACTAGTGCAGTACTGTGTTTAATAAGCAATAAATAACTGACGCATGCCTCTAGGAATCACTATTCGTGGAAAATGCAATTGTCAACTAAAATTACTGTTACAATTATAGTCACTCACTTGTCTGTTTTACTCTTTTTCCCTTTTTTTGCTCATTTGATGTATTTCAGAATATTTCACCAGAAAAAATAGAAAGTATGAAATTGTATTTATTTACTCAGGGCTATGTAGGGCATTTTTTTGTTATTTACAAACACATTTATCATGCCTTTTTGGGCTGTAGAACACCCTGATAGACTCATGTCCACCAAATATTCTTGCGGCAGAAAACAGGCTTCTTAGGGGCTAAAGAGAATATACACAGGACACTTGGCAGATATACTTTTTCTTCTGCAAAGGTTACCATAGGGTCAAAACTGGCATTTTCCACCATTTTTACAAAATGGGTGACAGTAACAATATGGGTGAAAGTCTCCCAGCTTTATTAAGGAAAATATTTCAATTGAGGACATAATTAATGCCAATTATTGGAAAGTAGAAGAGTGAAAACAGTGGCGGGTTTGACGGCGGAAGGAGTGGTAATTGGTTGTTTCATAGCGTGTCATAGGACTAGTTCTGTCTGAAAAGACAGCTACCCTTGCAGTTTAGTAGAAGAGTTTGTGGGCAGAAGGTGTCCTGGGAGCACAAATTAATCTTCGCATGTGTGCTCAGTTGAAGAGGTTGCAGGAAAGCTGAATTTGAGTGTTGGATCTGCCTATGCCCTGATTTAAGCACTAGGTTCAGTAACGTTTGTGCCAGGTGGGTGCCTAAGCATCTGACAAAGGAACATAAGTGCAAGCGCTTTGACGTTTGTACCGACACATGGCCCGTTATTGTGAAGAAGGTAAAGATTTTCTGCAGAAGATCACTAGTCACTAGAAGATCACTAGTGATCAAACGTGGGTTCACCATTATGAGCCCGAAAGCAAGTGGCAAGTGCAGTGGAAGTATATATATATATATATATATATATATATATATATATATATAATATATATAATATATATATATACGCCCACACATATATACTGCTAGCATAAAAACTTAAACTATCCAGCTTGCTGTCATGAGAACAGTAATATAAGTGTATGGGGATTAACTGCCTCCCTGTCCAATAGTGATTTTTAAACATTAATAAAGATGGTTTGATTAACTTATCTTTAAGAAATAACTGGGAAAATTGCATGAAGTACTTCTATATTAAAATCAATTTAGAAGTTTCTTGTACAGATCTGATTTGTGCATAAAATCTGTGTATTCAAAGATAATGCATGCAAACTGAATTTAAGAAATGCTACAATACAATTTTCCAACTATTTGAATAAATTCAAATTAACTATATAAATCTATCAATCCTTTTATAGGCAGCTTAACCAAGTAACAAGTTTATATGGATTACAGACTTATAGTTGGCATTTTTTTTGTATATCAGCTAGTCAATGGACATTTGCAAGGCACACAATCAGATTACTGAAATTTTACCCGGTGGCACATATCAAATGCAAAAAATGAGAATAAACCGTGAGTTTTACATCAATAGAGAATTAGGTGTTGATGTAACATTGTAAAAAGTTTTTGGTCATAACTTTACCAAGCATTTAACAAGCACATAGTACTATAATAAAATATCCACATCATTACAAAGGCTTTCAAGTTATTTAACAATCATTTTGACATATTTTGAAATGCCACTTTTTTACATCATACTTTTATCTTCTTTAGGACATATATCCTGAAAATTTAGTTACGTTAAGAGTATATATTATATCAGAATGCACTGTATACTCAAAATCTTATGGTATTCGGTTTAATATTTTTCTGTGATTTCTGCTGAAATATTCAGGATGGGAGGCTTCTCTTAACAAAGGAGTTGGAGAGCGCTACAATTTATTTTGCTCTTCTAAGTGTGACATTATGTTTGTATTCACTGTTTAGCCAGGAGGCTTTCACAGAAATTCTTTAAAATAGCTTGAAAGAATTCAAGTTCACATTATTTTTTCATGCTGAGATATGAAGCATGATTTTTTTTTTTTACAGAAAGCGTACAAACAAAATAACAAAAACAATGACATTATAAATACATAAAATACACATATTCAACAAGGATATGTTCCTTAGAAAAATATGTACCTTGCATCATCAATATTCGCAGCAGCAAAAGTAAGGAAATAAACTTGGATTTTTATTTTTAGTACACGGTTTAGTAGCCAGCACATAATTATGATTGAATATATTGAAGGATATGACCAAATGTTAAGATAAGTGCACTTTCCTATAGTGTAATGATTTACAAGAACAAGATGGCGTATATGTTGATTCTTGACATTTTATTATACTGGTGCTGAAAAACAATCTTATGATCTCAAAAGCTTAAACAACATAACTATTTGAGAACCACCATTATAAGTGGGTTCTTTAGTGGATTTTATTGATCATAAGCAACGGAGTCAGTATTACTATACTCAAAGTATCTGGAGAGGTATTGGTCACAATATCAGGGTCAGCCATCGGGTTACAGGTAGGGTGGCCAAGTGGCTCTTTTAACAACAGAAGCTTAAAAAAAATGTACGGTGTACGGCATTGACATTGCTTTCGCCTGCATGGTACATTTGGATACGCTTTAAGGATTCATCTGGTATATCTACGAATCATGTAAATAAAATCCATCATTTTTGTAAATAAGTTAATATTATTGCTATCTGCTATGATTTTGTCCTAGAGCCACACCTTCTGTGTCCCCACTTACCTACTCAACAGATAGAAAATAAAATAAAATCCAGGTTCAAATGTGATCTCCATAATATTATATGGAGTTATATCCTCCCTTCTTTACTCTTCACCTTCAAGTAAGATTCCCCTCTCTGATATCCACTTGTAAGAGAACTCTAATTTTCTTCCCTCCTTTCCATTTCTTCTGCCACAACCTAAATTTTACTCCTCCAGTCACTCAACCCCACCTCAAGATTACTTACAATCTAGTATATACAATAAAAAAGACCAAAACAAAATACTCTCCTTAAAGTGGATATCTGCAAGGACTCCTGAAATCCCAAGAAATATAGCCAGTAAAAAACAGAATATCTCAACGAAAATAACGGTCTTGGTAAAGCCATACTGGATGACCCCCTCAGGGACACGAGTGGACATATGCAAGAAAGGTCAAAAGTAGTGTAATACTGTCTCTTTAAAAAATCTCTGTATATAATTTATTATAAATAAACTCACAAACAGACATGCACTGAGGACCAGCACAAGTGCAAAGTGTGCATTGATAAAATTAGGGTTACCGGACACCTCCGTAAGATAAAATGTCCTTCTGGAAGTATCAGGTGCTTTCTGTGCAGTCCTCAGGCATTCCTCTATGTTCCAGAGTGCGGTGAAAAGGTGTGGTAAGTCACCATTTATTAAACTCTCCTCCCGGTAACATAAATTAATAATAAACTAATATTCAATATATGCAGTGGTGTAGATTCCGCCCTACACCTTTCGTTAAAACTTAACTTCCTCAGGGGCTCTGTGGAACAACACCAACTGTATTGGAACAACCAGGTATGGCTTTGTTCCACAGAGCCCCTGAGGAAGTTTTAACTGCACGTGTAGGGCACATGCTCATCCTGAGCGCTCTCCGTTGCACCTACATACACTCACACATACCTCTCTGTGAAATGCCGCAATACTATTATAGTACTATGACATTACATGCAGTTACAAAACAAATCATACATCACAACTACACAGATCACGCAGCCACACGCACTGATGGCTCTTAACCATACTGACAATTCTCAATCACATCGGCATGTACTTAAATAAATAGCACGCAGTCAAAACACACATATTCCACCACACGCGTCTCAGGGATACAAACGTACATGTACACAATCAGTGGACATATACATGGACCAGGCTTTAAGCTTCTCACACTTAAAATCAATTACCTACCTGATATACTTTTTAGGTGTCCCTGGTTAAAGGAGCCATGCAGTTTCCCTCTAGTTTCTGGTACTGTAGGCTAGCTATGATTATTTTCTTCCACCAAACCTCCATTCTCTGCGCCTCTACTACGTTATTCAACATAGAGAATACAAGTTCATAATAACAAATAGGCGACTTCCTTGTCATCGTAACCTCTTTACTTTCCACCTTTATGTCCACCTGTATATGAACTCTTAGTCCTCCTCAATCTGCATATAAGTGCCCCATGTCTAGTTGAAGACTAGGAGTTTTGGTGATCCGCTACTAACGCCTCCACCCAGGGGCGTACCTAGAGTATTTGGCACCTGGGGCGGAT
>VKOC01007000.1:0-31470 GCA_009364415.1 Spea multiplicata
CATACATATGTAAATTTTCACTGTATTGACAAATATGCTCTCTCAATGTCTCCCTAACTTATCTGCTGATTTGGTGTCCCTGTCTCTTTCCGTCTCCGATATTTTGGACTCTCGGAGTATTCCGCAAAGAGGTATGCTTTTGTAGAGGTACCTGGATAATGCAGTTGATATCAGGTGCAAGTGGACAAAGAAATACAGAAGAAAGAAAGCAGAAGAGCAAGATGATGTAAAAGAAAAAACAAAGGTCTGGGAAAAAAACAGAGACATGGAAGGATTTGGTGGAGAAGATAAAGTGACATTGACTTGTGAGAGAGAGAGTAAATGTGAGAGAGCATGAAAGAGCACAGAGCATGTGAGGGTGAGTGACAAATTTCATTTCTGAATGGAAAAAGCCCTCCAAATGTCTGGAAGAGCAGAAAATGAAATTTGTTGGCCTTTTAAACATGAAATTTTTATATTGTATTCAACCCTCTAATCTAACTTTTTGATGTTGCCTCCCACAGTGGAAAACAGGGGATACAGGGTGTGTGACTGGGCCATGAGACAAAGAAAAAAATAAGAGGAGAAAAAAGTGAGAGAGAAAAGATGAGAGATGAGTGGGAAACAAATTCAAAAAAAAAGAATGAAGAGAAAAAAGAGAAAAACAAGAGAGAACCAATAAGAAACAGAAGAGAAAAATGAGAGGTGCAAAAAGAGAGAACAAAACTAAACGAGAAAGAAAAACGAGAAAGAAATAGAAAGTAGAGAAGAAGGAAGGGAGAATGGGGAAGAGAAGAGAAAAGAGAAAGGAATAAGGGAAGGAATAAAGAGCAAAAGGAGAGTAGAAAAGAAAGCACTTTACCTATTAACACGTTAAAATGGAAGCCAAACCTGCTCACAGTTTTATGGCTCCAGACCACGTCAGTCACCATCTTCTTCATAAACTGCACAAATCTTCAATACAGGCACACCTCAATATTCTAGCTCAACTTACTTATGTGAGTCAGTGAATGCACGTATGGCATTTCGATTCTCTTTCCCGTTGAACATTATATGTCCCTACACATGTGTTCCGTGCATATTCCATTATGTTTTCCTTTTCACTTGTCTTTTCTTTTTGAACATAATTGGAATTATGCCAACATAGAAAATGATTTCCCTGTGAAGAAGAGGGTCCCAGGTCCCAAAAGCATCTTTTTCTATGTTGGCTCAAAACAAGTATCAAGGTCACCTAAAGTTGGACTCAATTTTCTCTTGGACTAATATATCTTTTTTTCTTATCTTTTTATCCTTGGATTTGGGATTTTGACCCTGTTTCAAGAATGGACCTCTTCAATCAATACTCCACTGATCCTGGACCAACTACTGTTATTCGTTTTTAAACAACACATGAAGGCCAAGTGAACTCCTTTGAATCTTTACCACTTTTTTTTTTCTATCACTTCTGTCCTCGTCATCCTCTAGGCACCAGGCTCACCCTTCCACCAGCATAACCACAACTATATTTTTATTTATTTATTTATTTATTTTTTATTACATTTATTCTCATTGTCTGCCAATTCTATGTTTCTAAATGTTTCTATATCCTGGGGGTTTTTCAATTTTAGTAGGCTTAGAAGCCTTATCTCTGTTGAGAAAATTATCATTAGATTAAAATGCTGAGATAGAGAATTGTTCCCCACTAACACAAATTTATCAGCGAGGATGGAATAGTGTGACAGGCACCATGCTACATGTCAGGATGCGTCAATGGTCTGGGGACATACATGATTTAAACCTCATTGAAAACCTGTGGGCTATCATTAAGGCTAGACATGGAAACATGAGCTGTTCATCAAAAGTATGTTTCATTTGTATCTTAAATACATGTGGTGATATGAGAAGTAAAGAATGCAAACTTAATGCTCAGTTGTGTGAAGCTAAAACAAGACACACGACAAAACAGATGTTATTTAAAGATGTAAAAATAGTTCAATTGTCAGGGTTGGGTGATCAGAGGTGCAAAGAGACACCTAGATTGCAGAATGGCCATACAAGAAAACAAATCTCCCAGAAGAGTATTTATTCCAACAGGTTCAGTCAGGTAGTGAATGGAATGTAGATATAACAAGCCAAGGTCAAGGGTAGGAGAGCATCACAAAAGTCCAGTAGTATAGCCGAGGTCAAGGGTAGGAGAGTATCACAAAAGTCCAGTAGTATAGCCAAGGTCAGGAAGCCGAGTAATCCACAAAGTACAGATACAAGGTATCAAATAGGTGGGGCAAAAAGAGGACCCAAGTAAAAGGGATCAAGGGAGCAGCTTGAAAACGAGCAAGCGCTGTTGGAACCCTGTCAGGTATTGGCTCTTCCAACCAGACACTAGCCTTCCTCCTCTCCATGCTACTCACTATTGGAGTGGATCTGACTATCTTCACCCCTTTCCTCCTCCTGCCCTACCTCCTCCAATGAGAACCCTCCATTGTGCCGCAGGACATGCCCCCCCCACTGTCAGCA
This sequence comes from Spea multiplicata, assembly GCA_009364415.1. Lineage (NCBI taxonomy): Eukaryota > Metazoa > Chordata > Amphibia > Anura > Pelobatidae > Spea > Spea multiplicata. Next base: position 2,473 of record VKOC01007000.1, read on the forward strand.
AGGCATTTTCGCTCGCTCCAAGAGGTTGCGCCTTACTAAAGGCCAGGGATGGGGCCTACACCGCGACCACGAGACCCCAGAGGAAGAATCAGGCCAGAGTAGTAGCGAGAGGGGATCTCCCAGTCCAGTGGCAAGGTAAGACACTTGGCATAAGTGTCTCATGTGACATGTTTTACTATGTTTTTGTTTTTTGTTTGTAGAACTTATGGTGAGAACCTAGAAATTTTGCCTTAAGACTATTGGGATCTAAAGCAGGTCTTGAAGCTTGAAAGTTCTAAAAAAAAATACATAACAATTTTCGGTATGATTGTGTCAACTGCTTCTTATTTAAAGGGCCTTGATCCACTTAATAGAAATTTTTTTAAAGGCCTCCTTAATGTCCCGATTCCTTAGGCTGTAGATGACCGGGTTAATCATCGGAGTCAGCACTGTATAAAACAAAGATAGGAATTTCTTGACATTAAGTGATTTTCCTTTTCCCGGAAGCAAATAAATACCAATCAGGGATCCATAATATATGGACACCACGATAAGGTGGGAGCCGCAGGTGTTGAAGGCTTTCCATCTTCCACTTGCGTTGGAGATCTTAAGGACGGCAACAACGATAAATGCGTAAGAAACTGTGACTATGATGATTGGGACGAAGGCCACGGGAATACACATGATTAGAATTTCGAATTTAATAAAAGATGTGTCTGAACAAGAAAGCTCTAGTAGAGGAATAAGATCGCAAAAGAAATGATTAACAACATTTGATCTACAAAAGTGAAGTTCAACTAATGATGATGCGTCAACCGATGCAACGCAGAAACTTAGTAGCCAAGATATGGACACCAATTTAACGCAGAACACGGGGCTCATTAGAGATGTATACCTTAGAGGGTTACAGATAGCCACATATCTGTCATAGGCCATTACGGCCAAAAGAAAACACTCTGATGTTTCAGAGTCAGCAAAAAAATAAAACTGGGTAATGCATAAGGAAAAAGAAATAGTCCTTTCTTCATCCCACATGACTGACAACATGTTGGGGACGATATCTGTTATCAGAATTGTATCAGCCAGGGCCAGCTGTGTAAGGAAAAAGTACATGGGGGAGTGAAAAATCCTGTCGAATGCCACCAGCCCAATAAAAAAAAGATTCCCACTTACTGTAATAATGTAAAAAATGAAGAGGATGAAGAAGAAGAAAGTTCTTAATATTCTGAGTTTAGGAAATCCTTGGAGAAGGAATTCGGTGACCATGGTTTGGTTCATGGTTTCCATTGCCTGGAGACAGGAACACATGTGAAGTTTATCACCACTATGGTTTCTGTACATTTTTTTTAGTACTTTTTGACCCAACCAACATCCAAAGGAAACTTCAACGGAGTCATAGTTAACCATTGCTAGTTATTGGCTATTATAATTATCCACCAAGAAGCCTCCGACAGGCGTTGACCGGCCATCTGGCACATCGGGAAAAGCCTGGTGGGCCACTGGCTGACAATGCTCCATACTCACCCCATCTGCCCCTCCACCCCCAGGCTTAACATGCTTGTGAAAGGATAAATCAAGTGATTGCATGTCCTTAAAAGAATTGTCTACCCAATTATGTGTTTTAACTCATTTATCTTCTTTAATCATTCATCTTTAATCGATATTATGAATTGATAGTAGGCAATTAAGCGAATATCTATTTTATGCACTTCGGTTAGAGATACCGTATATCTAGAAAATGAACCCCTTTGTGTTAAAGCGGAATTTACCTGAAAAATTGCAAAACAAGACACTTTTTTTTCAAAAAAAAATAAAAAAAATGATCCATCATTTTTGAAGAGATGCTAATAGATCTATGATGCAATAAACCACATAGAAAAAAACACAACTCACGGCAAAAAATCATTAGCTCCATTAACGCGGTTTTAATACAGATATTTTTGCACTTGGATACTGATTTTTTTTTTTTCATTTTGTCTAATATATTTCTCCAAGAATACGTTATAGCATCAATATAGGTTTTATCAAACTTACCAGAGATCCAGACCAATGGTTTTTTCCAGCGTCTGATAATGACCTGCTGAAATAGAGGTTATAACAGCACAACGTTGGTAAAGCTGAGGCTTAGCATGGTGATTACCCGTACTTTATATCCTCTTAAATCTCCAGAGAACCCCCTTGTGCGTGCTATTCACTCCTGAGAACCAATTTAAACATACATTTCTTAGAGAATAAAATGTCAACTGAAGACTATTTGTTTGTAAAAGTGGTTTCTAATGGAACGATAGCCTATGGCTAACAGAACATACTTGCTTCCATAGTGAGATTGTGGCAAACCAAATTTTTATTTACATTTTCATGTTGTTTGCTTCTAGATTAACCCCTTCATGACAAAGGCTGATTTTACTTTTTGTACCCTTCGTGACAATGGCCTTTTTAACATATCTGCGCTTTTAAAACGGGCGTCCGCCACCATACAAAGTATGGCGGATGCTGACGCCCCGGGGAGAGGCCAGAGATGGCCCCTTTGTGCCGATCATGGCGTTGCTGAATGCCTCGAGGTCAAGTCATTACAGCAACGCCGTTTCGGTGCAGAAAGCGAAAATAGATCGCTTTCTGCACCCGTTTAAAGACGTGCCGGTCCTGGCACGTCATTTGTCGTTAAGGCTTTGATTTTCCGCGACGTGCCCGGACCGGCAATTGTCATCAAGGGGTTAAACATGACCTGAAATAAGTTTCTAAATCAAAGCAGACACAAAGTAGTCTCTTTTTTTTATGGAGCAATGTCAGCCGACAGCCCACCAGGCAATTGCCTAACGTGCCATTTGGCCAGTCAGGGCCTTCATGAAGCATGGACACTCAGCACATTCACTCAGCTTGTAAAAAATGGCATATCTTTGAGGGTGCTAACTTACCTTTAGAAATCATTCATCTGATAATTAAGTAGACGGCAGATGACTTATGAAAGGGAATGTTGGTCTCTTCGGAGCCTGAAATCATCTGATTTGATAATTTGCAGGGATATTTAGATTTACTATGAGAAACAGGCAGGTCTATTCACTAAAATGAGCACTTGCGATTTCACCTCTCCCCCATGCTCTGATCGTAAAGTTAAATAATATCTTAAAAAAACACTATGGGAAACTTAGACCCCCAAAGCTCTGCTTTCCCCTAAACCCCCATTTTGTTATTGATGTGATGTTTAATGTATTAAGATATAATGACTACCTTTCCAGGACCCATCCAGCGATGATCAGAAAAGCCATTGGCCCTCATTGTCAGTTCAAGGAAAAGAAACATCAACAAAATAAAACATTAATAAAAAAGCCAAGCAAAAGTCATTGGAATGCATGGGTCCCATGGACGCCATTAGAATTTCTGAGTCCTATTCCTGTATGGATGATGCAGTGCCGCATCTGATGCTATCGTACAAAGACGGACTACTTTTTGGTGGTGGTGACAGATTTTTCTTTGCGTTTTTATTTCTTTTTTTCCCCCTGGTAAAAAATAAGAATTGATGATTTTAATGTTCATTGCTGCATAGGCCTGGAAAAGTCAAGTGATTATTTTTTTTATTGCTTCCTGTAGGTTACTTTTAGCGTTTTCAATATGGGCAATATAACATTCCTCAAGTTGGACTAATTAAACTCCGTCCTTAACCCCCTCTCAGTTATAGATTTAATCATCTCCCATGACATTTTCTAGATTTTATATTTAGTTTTCCTTTCCAATTGTGTAGCAGCACAGACCAGAGTGAACAGTCAATGTCGATGACAGAAATGTCATAGCTCTTGTCAGGCCCCGAGGCTCACACCTGCACAGAGCTGGAGTCTCTCACCTCGGGCTGCTCCATCACGATGCGACCACGTGGTTGTGGAGTAGGCCACATCCCCGGCCCATACTGACATGCACGTCGTGTTCTGCAGCGTGTTGGTCAGGTAGGTCGATTCAGTAGTGCGTACACCGCATTTAGTTGCTTCTAGTGGGGATACATGTTCTGCTGTCCTAGGCATGTCCTCACTGGTGGGAATGCAGGAAGGGGCGTAACTGGCAAGACCTGTTCTGATGGAGGTGACACCATGAGGAGGAGCCTTATACCTACAGCCCTATATAAACCCTGCTCTCCCTTCATTCCATGCTTGAGTGTTATTAAGCTGTGGCGTCTGTCTTTGCACAGTCAACATTCACCTTGTGTTCCTTGCTACAGCTCGCTGACCTCACTTGACCTTGCGGCTTGATCTTGGTCCTGTATTATGTATTAAGACCTATATTATGCTGTTTGTCTCCTGTCCCACATCCTTGGCTTGTTAACCCGTTGTAGACCAGTGCAGTCTGCCTTGACCTTATTGACTTTGCTATCTAGTATTACGGATTGCTTGCCTCTGGGTCAGACTGCACTACCTGCCTTATGCTCCCATCCCAGTCCTGACACCTTATCACTGACATTTTCAGAGACAGTACATACATTCACAAGCCCTGTTATGCAAATTGAAAATGAATGACTGTGTTTTTCTACAGTCCATACGGCTGGGATACATTTGAGCATGATCGTTCTCATTGAACTCACATGTCATGGTCTACTCACACCTGGGCTAAAGTCCTATATTAGTGAATCTGTGAGTTGTTTTCTGAGTAGTAAAAAAAATCTTAACTCATCTAACAACTCAACTTTTAGTGACTAGATATCAGGAACTGGGAAAGCAGGTTGGGTAGGAGCCTAGTGGCAGGGGATATTTGGAGTTCTGTCTATACCCCATGATGCCTCATAACTGAGGGGCAGACGCAAAGAAAGACACCACAGGCAGTATACTATGATATAGGCTATATTGAGGGAACTGGCAAGACAAGTAAATACAGGTAATAAGTGTTTGTGGCTAGAAGCCCAATGGCAGGACGTACGGCAGGAAGCCCACTGGCAGGGCACAAGGCAGGAGGCCCACTGGCAGGGCGCAAGGCAGGAGGCCCACTGGCAGGGCGCAAGGCAGGAAGCCCACTGGCAGGGCACAAGGCAGGAAGCCCACTGGCAGGGCGCAAGGCAGGAAGCCCACTGGCAGGGCTGAAAGCAGGAATCCCACTGGAAGGGCTGAAGGCAGGAAGCCCACCGACAGGGCACTCGGCTTGGGAGCAAGGAACAATCCAGGATCAGGTACAAGTCAGGATGAGATACAAAGTGGTCCTATAACTTCAATGCAAAGGCCCTGGCTGAAGGGCAGGGCAGTTTTATAAAGGCAGGGTAACTCAGGTAACAAGGCCCAGCTGCTAGCAATAACAAGGTCTGGGTGCTCCAGAGAGAGAGAGAAGGGCGGCCACTAGTGGTTGTTGGAAAACATGAGAGTGAATAATTAGTGCAGAGTCCTGGCAGGCAGGGTGGATCCTGACACTAGACCCCATTCTCAGTGCCCCTATTATCTTGAAATGAATAAATTATTTATGAATGTCATTTTACTAAATACAGACTAAACAACAATAACTTCCACAAGCCTTGTCATGGATGCTGTGGTATGGATACTTTACTCATGGGATTCAAAATTCAGTTCATCTAATAGACATGAAATAAAGTGTGCCATCATGAAATAAAGTATGACATGAAATAAAGTAAGCCATAGCCATCTACTTAAAACATCTACGGCTGGACTGGCCTTGCGAATCAACACAGTATCTTTAATGATCTGTACTCAATGGATTCACTTGCAAAGAGCAAAGCCAAAGGAAGCATATCTTATTTACTGGTGCTTCCGATATCACTCATAATCATTGATGGAGAAGATGAAGTTCAGTCTCTCGCAATCACAAATTCAAAAGATGCATCCTCTATTGACCTGCAGTTTTAAGAACTCTCTTCTCCTTTGTCCAGAGCATTTATAAGTCATAATAGGACATGCTGGCTCCTTTATGAGGGTCTTGGGATATAACATTACTGATGTCCCCAGAAGAACCAGCAAAATGGAGAGCGGTCAAGATGGGGAGTAGATAATGAAGAGAAAGGTCACAATGTCAGAACGGAAAGTGATCAGCCATTTTGTAGCATATTTATATTTTATTTATTGAAGCCTCAGGGTCAGTGGCTCTGCTGTAAAAAACAAAAAAAGTGCCAAGTGAGAGCCACGATGGACACCCGGTCCCCTTCTTCATTTCTTGAGGGGCTGCACTCCACGAAGGCATATGTGACCCCATTCTTCCATCCCTGGCCAGAAGGCGTGTAGGGTGGCCGAATCTTCTTGGTCCTTCCCTCCAAGGGAATCTTTGATAAAGGGGGAGGCACTCAGAAGAGCTACCTATCTCTCCTCCTCACCAGAAAAGCTTGGACATTTTCAGGGGACCCGACTCCACCATGGCATTTTTGGAGTCTTCATCAATCCATTACCATGTGCCGGTAATCTGTATTGCAGTACATATTTTGAAATATTTAATGCGAAAAATACATCAGATACCTGAATGACTCTTATGTGTTAAGTAATTTCTTACTATTACTAATATTAGCATAGAGTTGTTATTACTAATATACTGTATATGGGTTCAAAACTATATTAGTTTGTTTAGCGAACACAGTAAAGTAAGAATTTGGGAAAAAATAAGCTACTTTTGACTTTTTTTTAGCTAGAATTTACCTGATAAGATCCCCATAATATCTCATCTAAACTAGAAATGAGCTTTGAATGCTCGGGTCAAAGAAGAAATCCCGATTTTGCCATGTTTATCTCTTCTTCTTCTGTTTCTTTCAAAGAGGAAAGTAAAGGACAGATCATTTATGAAGATGTATTTTAGATTCCTCTTGGGCTCTTCGACAGAAACTTTTTCAAACTTATTTTGATATCCTCATTTCTAAGACTGTATATAATTGGGTTAGAAAATGGGCATAGCATTGAAAATAGAAGAGATAGAACTTTATTAACGTTAAAAGAATGCCTTTTGGTGGGGGAAATGTAAACTACTACTATAGTGCCATAGTAGGCGCACACTACAGTCAGGTGGGAGCTGCAGGTGGAGAAGGCTTTCTGTCTCCTGATGCTGGAAGAAATTCTAAGGATGGTGATAAAAATGGAGACATAAGTAAAAATAATAAGGAAGAAAGGGACACCTACACATGGTATGCCTATGACAAAATCTACAAGTTCAGCAAGAGTAGGCTTTGTACAAGACAACTCTATAAGGGGAGCAAGATCACAGAAATAATGGTCAATGACCCGACCACAGAACTGTAAAACAGAAAGCAATGAGGCAACAGAAAATGAAAATATACATGACAAAAGCCAAGAAATGAGAATGAGTTGGAGGTAAAGCCTAAAACCCATGATGGACGTGTAATGCAGTGGGTGACAAATGGCCAAATACCGGTCATAGGACATTGCTGAGAGAAGAAAACACTCGGTGCCTTCTGAAATAGAATAAAAGTAAAACTGAGTGATGCAGCCAGTCAAAGATATTCTGCTTCCTCCATTAATTATAACATGGAGCATGTTGGGGACTATGATGGTGGATACAAGGATATCGCACACCGATAACTGAGTGAGGAAGAAATACATGGGAGATTTCAGCCTCTGATACTTTGCCACCAATATAATAATCAGCAGGTTCCCGACTAACGTCAAGATGTAGATCACAAGGAACAGAACAAAGAGAACAGAGTTTAAAATCTGTGGATTCTGAAAACCCAACAGCAGAATCTCCACCACGTCTGTCTCGTTGAACATATTCTACAACTACTACAAAATTAAATATTTGTACTGAATTTTACTAAACTCACATTTATTCCAGCCTACCCCTGTAGGATGAAGTTATGCTTGAATATTGTTGTAGAGGAAAGCAGATAATTTGGTTGTTTTTACACCAAGATGAAGTTAACGTAGTGATTGTTGCCAAGTTCTAAAGAAAATATTAACAGTAAAGCCAAGTTATTCTCTGGTTATCCAGTCCTCTTCAGTGCTCCAAATACTGGAAAAAGCAGTCAATGTTATGTTTCAAGATCTTGATATCAAAGATAGAGGTTTCCAGTCTGTATCCAAAACCTGCTAAAAAAATGGAAATAACAAGAAAAGTTGACCAAATCATCTCATTTTAGACTCACTCGTTTGTTTCTTATCAACATGTAGACTTGTGCATTTCTGTTTTCACCCAGCCTGAATTACAAAATGTCATATAGATCATTATACTGATTGTAAAATTATGAAAAAAAAAAATCCCATAATAATGTTCCATTGGCCAAAAAGTGCAATTTAGAAATCAAGAGAACGGTTTTGGTTTTTAATCTGTAGTTCCAACTAAGACATGCAAGAGAAATATATGGAATCTAATAATATAATAGAAAAGTAGAAAAAATAATCTAAAATATTTCTTAGTAATAACATCCATAAAATTAATTCTCTATCAATCCATCAATTTATATATACATATTTTTTTAAAAGATATTCTCTGAGATAATGATGGATTTTTGGAAAAAATAGTAAGATTTTTCAATGTTTTTAAATTTTGCCTGGTATTTTAGTAAAGAGACAAAGGGAATTACCAAAACAAAATAAATGCATTTAAAATTCCATACTGAATAAGCGTTATTTAGTTGCATTATTTCCCATTTTTACCATCAGATTAAAAATATGGAAGCTTGATGAATGTATCTCTCCACCGCGTCCTGTTCCACCACCTGGTAGGAAGACTAAATAAAGGTCTTCTCCAATATTTTGATGAAAATCAAGCAAATTTGGAAATATTATTTTCTGATAAGACCGGCTTAGTTTCTGTAACCAGAGGTTCAGTGCAGTAACAGCCAATAAATCTTTCAGAGGTCTTTATACTGTGCAAAGAACATGACGTCTCTGTACAAGAACACTGGGGATTTGCCGAGAAGGAGCCTCGTTACAGCAATTATGACAAATCCCAAAACATCTTATTCATTTGTAACCTGAAGTAACCTGAAGATTTGGATTTTTTTGGATTACAGCATACTGTATATTCTTTGGCATCTAATGGTGTTAAAAAAAGTTTTCATAATCTGCTGCTTGATGTCAGTATTATGGGGCAAGAAGACCACTGGAGATGTATAGGCGGAAGGGGTTACTTGGCCCAGCCATGCTTGGGGTCAACCATTGGTCAGCTATCCAGTCATCAGCTGGGGTGGGGTTTATTTTGTTTTTGGATTACAGCATACCGTATATTCTTTGGCATCTAATGGTTCCAAAAACATTTTCATAATTTGCTGGTTAATGGCAGTGTTATGGGGCGAGAGGATAAGCAAAGAGCTGTATTGCGTAATTCCAAAGTAAATGATTGACCAAGATTCTAGTTGAACAGGTCTAGTTGAACAAGTGTAAGTATGAGTACTCACACACGTTGGACAAAAGTCCAGCTCGGACATTCAGTAAAGCCGACTGGCAAAACGAATACAAAAAAATCAACTTGCGTACACTTGCATGCATTCAGTCTCCATCCATTGTGGTTAAGAAAGGCGAAGAGTTATGTGATCCAAACTTTACAATCTATGAAAAACCCGTCTTACTGACAACCAGATTGTTCTGGATTTAGTCCTTTTACTATCCTCTCTACATCAAATGCATATTATTCCTGGGTTGGGATTGTTCCAGGTTAAAGGAAGGTTTAAATCAGGCCCGGAATGGGACAAAAAGTAGGCACGGGCATTTCAGACTGAGCAGCCCATTTTTATGAAAAAACATATATGTACATACACATACATAATACTTGGTGATTCAACCTAGGAAGCCTGAAGCCACAATTTAGTGCGACTAATCCTTGAAATAAATATTATAGAGTAAATAACACAATACCTTATCTTTTCCACTAAATGATTTCAGGGCCTTGAATGTTTTGTCCCCTGAAGTCACTACAAATTCAGGAGGGCATTTTATCTCTGGATAAGTAAAAAGTAAATAGTTCCTACTGTAAATTAAGTGCCAGGAAACAGATAACCAAACAAACACACCAGGACAGGCTTTTCCACACCGACACCCAAACACACACCAGGACAGGCTCTGCCACACCAACACCAGAATCACACACCAGGACAGTTAAAAAAGAAAAAATGGTTCAGCACTCAACTCCCAGGTAGCTAGCAGGAAAAAAGGAACAGCATAAACCCTCTTGAAGTATATGAACACAGAAAAGAATCCCAGCACTCCAATCAGCTTCCAGTCCTTAGGTTACTTTATTCAGAGAATGCAAAGCTTGACAAGCTTGAGCTTGACAAAGGCCCTGTTTGGCCGAAACATTGCTTTTTTTGTTTTGCTTTCTCTGAATAGAGTAACCTAAGGATTGTAAGCTGATTGGAGTGCTGGGGTTCCTTTCTGTGTTCGTACACACACCAGGACAGGCTCTGGCACACCAACACCCAAACACACAGCCCAGGACAGGCTCTGCCACACTGACACCCGCATCCGGAGGGTTTCCACGGACGCTTTCCCTTTGGTATTGATTTATGTGATGGCCGCAGCTGGCCCTCTTGTGTATTGATGCTGCCAGCTCCTACATGTATTTATGCACTTAAGAGAGCCCCCCATTGTGTATTTATGCCCCCAGCCAGCCCCACTTTAGTATTGATTTATGTGATGCCCCAGCCAGCACACACTTGTGAATTAATGCCCCCACACCCTTGCGTATTGCCCCATCAGCCAGCCCCACATTGTGTATTTATGCCAGCCACCCCCCTTTAGTGTCAAATCAGACTTGGCACCCAGATCTGCCTAGGACCCAGATTGGAAGAATAAGACTTGCCATCTTTGCACTCAAAACAGCCCGCCTGTGGCATCTTTGGCCCCAAAACAGCCCACCTGTGGCATCTTTGGCCCCAAAACAACCCACCTGTGGCCTCTTTGCCGCCAAAACAGTCTGCCTGTGGCATCTTTGCCCCCAAAACAGCCAAAACACCAAAACAGCCACCTGTGGTATCTTTGGCCCCAAAACAGACCACCTGTGGCATCTTTGCCACCAAAACAGCCTTCCTGTGGCATCTTTGCCACCAAAACAGCCTGCCTGTGGCATCTTTGCCCCCTTACACATCCATGCTATCACATACACACATTAATTCACAAATATTTATTCACTAATTCACAGATAATCATTCACTCATTCAGATATTCATTCATACATTGATACTCATTAATTCCTTCATTCAGATACTGATTTACATATAATCATTCACAAACATTCATTCACTCACTCCTTCACAGATACTCATTAATTCAGTCACTCAATCTCAAATACTCCTTCATACAGCCTCCCCTTACCTGAAGATGTAAAAGTATGTGCCGCTCGCAGACCAACCTGTTCTACTGCGCAGGGGAAGCAGATGCGCAGCAGGGTCATGTGACGTACGTTACCTACGTCACGTGACTCTGTTGGATTCCTGCGTCCCCGGCGACCCCGGGCTTGAGCACGTCTGCCCAATAAGTAGCGGGCCCCCACGGAATTGATCGTTGACAAAGGTCACAATGTCAGAATTGAAATTCATCAGACATTGTGTAGCATATTTATATTTTATTTATTGAAGTCTCCGGGTCACTGACTCTGCTGTAAAAAAACAAAAAAGTGCCAAGTGCCAGAGAGCCACGATGGACACCAGGTCCCCTTCTTCAGTTCTTGAGGGGCTGCACTCCATGAAGGCATATGTGACCACATTCTTATATCCCTGGCCAGAAGGCGTGTAGGACGGCTGAATCTTCTTGGTCCTTCTTTCCAAGGGAATCGTTGATAAGGGGAGGGCACTCAGAAGAACTACCTATCTCCCCTCCTCACCAGAAAAGCTTGCACCTTTTCAGGGGACCCGACTCCACCAAGGCATTTTTGGAGTCTTTGTCAATCCATTACCATGTGCCGGTAATCTGTGTCGCAGTACATATTGTGAAAGAATTCATGTGCAAAATACATCAGATACCTGAATCACTCTTATGTTACTATTACTCATCTAAGCATAGAGTTATTACCAATATACTGTATATGGGTTACAATTTATATTACCAAGTGAAACAATTTAGTTTTGTTTAGCAAACACAGTAAAGTAAGAATTTTGGGAAAAATAAGCTACTTTTGACTTTTTTGGAGCTAGAATTTACCTGATAAGATCTGGTCTCAGTTCCCCATAATATCTCATCTAAACTAGAAATGAGCTTTGAATCCCAGTAACCACTCGGGTCAAAGAAGAGAACTATATAGATTACCCCAATTTTATCATGTTTATCTCTTCTTCTTCTTCTGTATCTTTAAAAGAGGAAAGCAAAGGACAGATACTTTATGAAGATGTATTTTAGATTCCTCTTGGGCTCTTTGACAGAAACTTTTTCAAACTTATTTTGATATCCTCATTCCTAAGACTGTATATAATCGGGTTAGAAAAAGGGCATAGCATTGAAAATAGAAGAGATAATACTTTATTAACGTTAAAAGAATGCCTTTTGGTGGGGGCAATGTAAACTACTACTAGAGTCCCATAGTAGGCACACACTACAGTCAAGTGGGAGCTGCAGGTGGAGAAGGCTTTCTGTCTCCCGACACTGGAGGAGATTCCAAGGATGGTGATAAAAATGGAGACATAACTAAAAATAATGAAGAAGAAAGGAACACCTACACCTGGTATGGCTATAATAAAATCTACAAGTTCAGCAAGAGTATGCTTTGTACACGACAACTCGATAAGGGGAGCAAGATCACAGAAATAATGGTCAATGACACGACCACAGAACTCTAAAACAGAAAGCAATGAGGCAACAGATAATGAAAATATACATGACAAAAGCCAAGAAATGAGAATGAGTTGGAGGTAAAGCCTAAAACCCATGATGGACGTGTAACGCAGTGGGTGACAAATGGCCAAATACCGGTCATAGGACATCACTGTGAGAAGGAGACACTCGGTGCCTTCTGAAATAGAAAAAAAGTAAAACTGAGTGATGCAGCCAGCCAAAGATATTCTGCTTCCTCCATTAATTATAACATGGAGCATGTTGGGGACTATGATGGTGGATATAATGATATCGCATACTGATAACTGAGTGAGAAAGAAATACATGGGAGATTTCAGCCTCTGAAACTTTGCCACCAATATAATAATCAGCAGGTTTCCGAGTAACGTCAAGATGTAGATCACAAGGAACAAAACAAATAAAAAAGAGTTTAAATTCTGTGGATTCTGAAAACCCAACAGCAGAATCTCCACCACTTCTGTCTCGTTGAACATATTCTACAACTTCGAAAAAAATGTAAATATTTGAACAGAATTTTACTAAACTCACATTTTTTTCTACCCTACCCCTGTAGGATGAAGTTACGCTTGAGTATTGTTGTAGAGGAAAATAGATTATTTGATTGTTTTTATACAAAGATGATGTTAACGTAGTTTTTTTTTCCTCTGGTTATCCAGTCCTCTTCAGTGCTCCAAATACTGGAAAAAGCAGTCAAAGTCATGTTTCAAGATCTTGAGATCAAAGATAGAGATTTCCAGTCTGTATCCAAAACCTGCTAACAAATTGAAAATAACGATGACAAAATGACCTCATTTTAGACAAAATCACCTACATTACAAAATGTCATTTAGATCATTATAATGATTGTAAAATGATGAAAAAATCCATAATAATGTTCCATTGGCCAAAATTTGCAATTTAGATGAGAAGTCAAGACAACGGTTTTGGTCAACAGCTCTCACATTCTGGTCTCACATATCTGCAGTTCCAACTAAGACGTCCAAGAGAAATATATGGAATATAATAATATAATAGAAACGTAGAGAAAATAATCTAAAACATTTCGTAAAACATCCGTAAAATTAATTCTCTTATAATCCATCATATATATATATATATATATATAATATATATATATGGTATTTTAAAAATATTAAAATTAGTATACTCTACGAGAATAAAGATTGATTTTTGGAAGAAATGGGAATATTTTTCAATGTTTTACATTTGTTGTATTAGTGAAAAAGACAAGGGAATTACAAAACAAAATAAATTCACAATATGAAATCTCAGTTAAAATGCAAACGAAATAAGTCTTAGTTATTTGCATTAATTTTCCTTTTTTTTTACCATCAGATTAAAAATATGGAAGCTTGATGAATGCATCTCTCCACCGCGTCCTGTTCCATCACCTGGTAGGAAGTTTAAATAAAGGTCTTCTCCAATATTTTGATGAAAATCAACCAAATGGAAATGTAATTTTCTGGTAAGACGCGGCTTAGTTTCTGTAACCAGAAGTTCAGTGCAGTAACAGCCAATAAATCTTGCAGAGGTCTTTATACTGTGCAAAGAACATGACGTCTCTGTACAAGAACACTGGGGATTTGCAGAGAAGGAGCCTCGTTACAGCAATTATGACAAATCCCAACACATCTTATTAATTTGTAACCTGAAGTAACCTAAAGATTTTGATTTCTTTGGATTACAGCATACTGTATATTCTTTGGCATCTAATGGTGCTGAAAAAAACATTCATAATCTGCTGGTTAATGGCGGTGTTATGGGGCAAAAGGATAAGCAAAGAGCTGTATTGCGTAATTTCAAGTAAATGATTGAGGCAGATTTTAGTCAAACAGGTCTATTCACTTAAGTGTGAGTGTGAGTATTCACATATGTTGGACAAAAGTCCAGCTCGGACGTTCAGTAAAGCCGACTGGCAAAACGAATACAAGAAAATCAACTTGCATGCAGGGCCGGCCCAAGACATAATGCCTCCTGGGGCGAAGTTTAAAATGGCGCCCCGCCTATGCCAGGGATCATTATCTATCCTTCCGCTCCCTCCCTATTATCTACCCTACCCCCCCACCCTTTTCACTTACCTTTGAGCAGTCCTGCCGCGAGTCTCCCTGCTCTGCCGCGGTGCGCGCTGCTTTACTGCTGAGCTCCGGAAATGGTGTCATTCCACCATTACAATCCGGCACCGAGACCAAGCTAGAGGGCTCGCAGAGGAGAGAGAGGGGTGCCGAGCGGGTAAGCGGCCCCTCGGCGCCCCTCTCTCTCCTCTGCTTAAAAAAATAAAAAGGCGCTTGGGGCGGCAAAGTGCCGCCCTTTCAAAAGTGCCGCCTGGGGCAATTGCCCCACTCTGCTCCATGGTAGGGCCGGCCCTGCTTGCATGCATTCAGTCTCCATCCATTGTAGTTAAGCCAGGCGAAGAGTTATGTGATCCAAACTTTACAATCTATGAAAAACCTGTTTTACTGACAACCAGATTGTTCTCGTTTTTAGTCCTTTTACTATCCTCTCTACATAATGGATTTATATGCATATTATTCCTGGGTTGGGATTGTTCCAGTTTAAAGGAAGGCCTAAGTAAATGGTTGGCAGATGTTCCCCATATAACATTTAAAGATCTAGATTTTATATTAGGATCCTATCATCCCCCTGAAAATGCTTCTAGAAACCTTCTGAGATTGCTGGATTTCAGTGTTATTGTATTTTAAATGTACACTTACTAATTAGTTAGAGTGTCAGGCCTCCAGACCAGCACTCATGCAGCTGAGGGGTCCCTTACCTCCAAGCCCTTGGGATTCACCTTGTGTTCCTTGCTACAGCTCGCTGACCTCACTTGACCTCTCGAAATAGAAGAAGGCTCCAGGCACGCAGGGGTTCCATCAGACAGATTTATTGTAGGAAACAGACAACAACGTTTCGACCTCACAATGAGGTCTTTATCAAGTATGACCTTTATCACTTGACCTCTCGGCTTGATTTTTGGTTTAAGACCTGGATTATACTGTTTGTCTCCTGTCCCTCAACCTTGGCTTGTTAACCCGTTTTGCAGTCTGCCTTGACTTTCTGGACTGATTATTGACTTTGCTATCTAGTATTGCCTGCCTCTGGGTCGGACTGCACTACCTGCCTTATGCTCCCATCCCAGTCCTGACACCTTTTCACTGACATTTTCGGAGACAATACATAAATTCACAAGCCCTGTTATGAAAATTGAAAATTTGCTACTAGAAAAGCAACTTTGCATAAACGTTCGAAGCAGCCAGAAATATCTTAGCAAACACATAAAAATGAATATTATGATAACACAAAGCTGTTTCTCAAAATCTTTTTTTATTATTTTCACATTTCAATGTTCAGTAACAGTCTGATCTGAAGGAATAAAGCTCTTCAGTCCATACGGCCGGCATACATTTGGGAAAGGACATGATGGTTCTCATACTCATGTCATGTCATGGTCTGCCGACACCTGGGCTAAAATCCCATATAAGTGAATCTGTGACTTGTTTTCTGAGTAGTAATCTTAATTTATATTACAACTTGACTTTTAGTGAATAGACCCCATTCTCAATGCAGCTATTATATTAAAATTGGTTGATGCTAGAGGAAGCCCATTCTGGCGACCAATAGAGTCGCTCTTATGGACCTTTAACTCCTGATGGTGAAACTTCCCGCTACCAGAGGAGCTCCCTGCCGGTGATCAATAGATTCGCTCGTACGGACCTTTAACTCCTGGAGCAGAGAGACCAGGACCATGACTCTATTGGTTGCTCGTTGTCACGAACTGGGTCCAAACAGATGACTGAAAGGACCCAGCGCACCCAAAGATTGTGTGCAGGAGTTACGGTGCAGTAGAGGAGTTGGACAGGGCCTGGTTGCAGGGCGACCGCACTCACCCGGGTGTTGAGCACCTAGGGTTGTGCAGCCATTTACCAGCGCCCTGACATAGCAGCAGATGTAATCCAAAATGAAACAAAGTGAAATCCTGCAGGCACCCAGGAACAGGCATGAGACATCACACAGGACTCATGTGCGGGATGCTGCAGGCTGGGAGTATGGAAGCTAAGCAGAGAAATATAGCAGACACATAACAAGCAAGGGATAGGGAGACCAGGCACGAAACAACAGGGAACAAGACAGGACACCCCGCTGCCGGGGATACAGGACAGACTGATACACAAATACGAAAACTAGCCTAGGACTGTTTGATAACTATTGGAGATTCCGTTACATCATATGGCCATAGTATGCTTAGACCACCACTATGCCAAAGTACCCAAGGACAGTGGGTCCTAACGCTAATCCCTGCTGACAAAGATACGAAACAAACCAAACATGTAATCCAAACACACAGCACTGAGACGTACCTTAGACTGAAGACTGAGACAAACAGAACACACGGGAGGGAGACACCTTCTAAAGGAAACAGAGCAGAAGCAAAGAGCTGAAGCAGAAGCAAGGAATGGAAGATCAGAACAGAGCAAAAGGAAATCCAGGAATGGATCGAAGCAAAACAGGAAAACTGAAGCAAGAACAAGATATGCAACTCCGCAGCCTGGGTAGGATGTGACACTCGTACAGACCTTTAACTTCTGGATCAAGGAGACCAATGGTCTCCCCAGAGAGAGTTTCACCGCCAGGGGGGTAAAGGTCCGTACGTGCGACCAATAGAGTCGCTCGTATGGACCTTTAACTCTTGGAGCGTGGAGATCTATGGTCTCCACAGGCCTAGTTTTGGCGTCAGGAGTTAAAGGTCCGTACGAGCGACTCTATGTATCACCTGCAGGGGGCTCGTTTGTCATCAACCAATGAAGAGCAGGTGTACTTCATTGGTTAATGGCAGAGGAGGCCCCTGCTGGCGACCAATAGAGGGCTCGTATGGACCTTTAAAATCCTGGCGCCAAAGCTGCTGCGTACATATAACGTATTAACCCCTTCTAAAAAAAATGGCAAAAATCTTGGAATATGAAGAGTATTCGTGGAATATGAAGAGTTGGCCGTCGCCCAAGTCTACTAAGTACAGACTAAACAACAATAACTTGTCATGGCCTTGTCATGGATGCTGCCATGGATGTTGTGGTATGGATACTTTAACCATGGGATTCAATATTCAGTTCATGTAATAGACTAGAAATAAAGTGTGCCATCAAAGACAGGCGGTGAAGCCATAGCCATCTACATCTACAGCAGGACTGGTCTGTTGACTCAACACAGTATCTTTAATAATCTGTACTCAATGGATTCGCTTGGAAAGAGCGAAACCAAAGGAATAATATATTTTTTACTGGCGCTTCTGATATCACTCATAATCATTGATGGAGAAGATGGACTTCAGTCACTCACAAATCACAAATTTGAAAGATGCATGACACTTGTAGTTCAATCTGCATGCCCTTTTGACCTGTAGTTATAAGAACTCTCTTCTCCCTTGCCCAGAACATTTATAAGACATTTAGGCCATAATAGGACATGCTGGCTCCTTTATGAAAGCCTTGGGATACAACATTACTGATGCCCCCAGAAGAACCAGCAAAATGGAGAGTGGTCAAGATGGGGAGTAGATAAGACACAGGTGACAATGTGAGAACTGAAAGTTCTCAGGCATTTTGTAGCATATTTATATTTTATTTATTGAAGCCCCAAGGTCAGTGGCTCGGCTGTAAAAACAACAAAACAGTGACAAGTGCCAGAAAACCATGATGGACACCGGGTCCCTTTCTTTGTTTCCTGCCGGACTGGACTCCACAAAGGCATGTGTGACCCCTTCCTTCCATCCCTGGCCAGCAGGTATGTAGGACAGCTGAATCTTCTTGGTCCTTCCCTCCAAGGAAAGAACCATGGCATTTCTGGTGACTTCGTCAATCCGTTACCATCTGCCCATAATCTGTGCCGCAGTACATATTGTGAAATAATTAACGGGCAAAATACATCATATACTCTTAGGTGTTAAGTAATTTCTTACTATTACTAATGTAAGCAGAGAGTTATTACCAATATACTGTATATGGGTTAAAATTTATATTACCAAGTATAACAATTTAGTTTAGTGAACACAATCAACTAAGAATGTGTGAAAAATATGGTACTTTCCACTTTTGTGTTGCTAGAATTTACCTGACAAGCAGGATCACAGCTCCCCATAATATCTCATCTAAACTAGAAATTAGCTTTAAATACAAGTAATCACACGGGTCAAAAAAGAAAACCACGTAGATCACCCCAATTTTGCTGTCTTCATCTTTTTATTTGTCTCTTTGTAAGAGGAAAGCAAAGGGCAGATCATTTATGAAGATGTATTTTAGATTCCTTTTGACATAAACTTTTTCAAACTTATTTTGATATCCTCATTTCTAAGACTGTATATAATTGGGTTAGAAAAAGGGCATAGCATTGAAAATAGAAGAGATAATACTTTATTAACGTTAAAAGAATGCCTTTTGGTGGGGGCAATGTAAACTACTGCCATAGTCCCATAGTAGGCACACACTACAATCAAGTGGGAACTGCAGGTGGAGAAGGCTTTCTGTCTCCCGATGCTGGAGGAAATTCCAAGGATGGTGATAAAAATGGAGACATAAGTAAAAATAATGAAGAAGAAAGGGACACCTACACATGGTATGCCTATGACAAAATCTACAAGTTCAGCAAGAGTAGGCTTTGTACAAGACAACTCTGCAACAGGAGCAAGATCGCAGAAATAATGGTCAATGACACGACCACAGAACTCTAAAACAGAAAGCAATGAGGCAACAGAAAATGAAAATATACATGACAAAAGCCAAGAAATGAGAATGAGTTGGAGGTAAAGCCTAAAACCCATGATGGACGTGTAACGCAGTGGGTGACAAATGGCCAAATACCGGTCATAGGACATTGCTGAGAGAAGGAAACACTCCGTGCCTTCTGGAGTACCATAAAAGAAAAACTGAGAGATGCAGCCAGCTAAAGATATTCTGCTTCCTCCATTAATTATAACATGGAGCATGTTGGGGACTATGATGGTGGATACAAGGATATCGCACACCGATAACTGAGTGAGGAAGAAATACATGGGAGATTTCAGCCTCTGAAACTTGGCCACCAATATAATAATCAGCAGGTTCCCGACTAACGTCAAGATGTAGATCACAAGGAACAGAACAAATAGAAAAGAGTTTAAAATCTGTGGATTCTGAAAACCCAACAGCAGAATCTCCACCACGTCTGTCTCGTTGAACATATTCTGCAACTACTACAAAATTAAATATTTGAACTGAATTTTACTAAACTTACATTTATTCCAGCCTACCCCTGTAGGATGAAGTTAATCTTGAATATTGTTGTAGAGGAAAGCAGATAATTTGGTTGTTTTTACACCAAGATGATGTTAACGTAGTGATTGTTACCAAGTTATTAAGAAAATATTAACAGTAAAACCAAGTTATTCTCTGGTTATCCAGTCCTCTTCAGTGCTCCAAATACTGGAAAAAGCAGTCAAAATTATATTTTAAGATCTTGATATCAAAGATAGAGGTTTCCAGTCTGTATCCAAAACCTGCTAAAACATTAGAAACAACAAGAAGAGATGGAAAAGTCACCTCATTTTAGGTTCAATCGTTTGTTTATTATCAACATGTAGACTTGTGCATTTCTGTTTTCACCCAGCCTGAATTATAAAATGTCATATAGATCATTATACTGATTGCAAAATTATAAAAAAAAACAACAAAATAATGTTCCATTGGCATAAATTCGCAATTTAGCTGAGAAGTCAAGACAACAGTTTTGGTCAACATTCTAGACTCACAATTGTTTTTTTTTAAAGTTATACTACGACATAAGGATGAATCTCATTTAAAATTACAAACAAAATAAATGTTATTTATTTGCATGAATTTCTTTTTTTACCATCAGATTAAAAATATGGAAGCTTGATGAATGCATCTCTCCACCGCGTCCTGTTCCACCACCTGGTAGGAAGACTAAATAAAGGTCTTCTCCAATATTTTGATGAAAATCAAGCACATTTGGAAATGTTATTTTCTGGTAAGACCCGGCTTAGTTTCTGTAACCAGAAGTTCAGTGAAGTAACAGCCAATAACTCTTTCAGAGGTCTTTATACTGTGCAAAGAACATGACGTCTCTGTACAAGAACACTGGGGATTTGCAGAGAAGGAGCCTCGTTACAGCAATAATGACAAATCCCAACACATTTTATTAATTTGTAACCTGAAGTAACCTACAGATTTGTTTTTGGATTACAGCATACTGTATATTCCTTGGCATCTAATAGTGCCAAAAAAAAGTTTTCATAATTTGCTGCTTAACCCCTTCCGGACCGGGACATACCTGGTACTTCCTTTTCACATGTCACCACCAGACCAGGACGTATGGAAGCATACAGGAGTCATCAAAAAGACTCCTTCCTGCAATGGTTGGTCTATAGACTAGCAATTGTGTCCCAGCTGCCAGAGGCAGCTTCAGGGACAGGGGGAGAGGGTTCTTCGGTCTCCATAAGAGTGTGGAGACCAGTCCCAACCCTCCCCTGCTGCCTGATCACTTGATGAGATAACCCCTTCAATGCAGCGATTGCGGCATTTTAGAGGTTATTACCCGTTTTGTATGGGGGTCTGCTGCTGGTGGTCTTCCAGGCAGACCAGCAAAAACGAGCCCCCACAAGCCCTTTGATCACTCCTGTAGGCATGGAAGCCTACCGGAGTGATCAAAGAGACTCGTGCCTGCAATCGCTGGTCCCAGCGTCCCAGCTGCCAGAGGCAGCTTCAGGGACAGGGGGAGAGGGTTCTTCGGTCTCCACATGAGTGTGGAGACCAGCCACATCCCTCCCCTGCTGCTTGATCACGCCATGAGTGCGACAGTGCAGCGTTAACTTCTTCAATGCCGCTATATGTATGACACAATTGCGGCATTGCAGGGGTTAACATTTGTCCCCACAGGCTTGTGGGGACTAAATATCCGTCAATGCTGTGCGCCAGCATTGGAAGAGTTAAAATTATATATATATTTTAAAAAAAAATAACAGCACTGACCTGAAAGTCCAGGGCGCTTTCAGGTCAAATGCTGTGAGTTTATTAAGTTGGCTGATGATGATCAGATCACTCCTGGACAATTATGGCAGCCCCTGGATGACCCTGCCTTAGAAAGAGTGAGGGGTCATCTAGGGTAATTGTGGAAAAAAAATTAATAAAAAAATACATAATTATTACCTGATCACATTTTAAGTCACTGATTATTGATCGGTCCCCCTGATCAATGTCAGTGGCCTAAACTTGTCACTAACAGGCCTGAAAACTGTCAAAATTACCCTAGTGGAACACCTTGACTTGTCTACTGTTCATAAACATATACCGTATTTAATGGTTAATTCCCATTTTGTACGGGGCTCTGCTGCTGGTGGTCTGTCTGGGCTTCGAGGCAGACCAGCAACAGCAAAAACGAGCCCCCACAAGCCCTTTGATGACTCCTGTAGGCATGGAAGCATGGAAGCAATTGTGTCCCAGCTGCCAGAGGCAGCTTCAGGGACAGGGGGAGAGGGTTCTTCGTTCTCCATATGAGTGTGGAAACCAGTCCCAACCCTCCCCTGCTGCCTTAGTATCAAAAACCCGGTCCTGAAGGGGCTAATGGCAGTGTTATGGGGCAAGAGGATAAGAGCTGTATTGCATAATTTCAATGAAATGATTGACCCAGATTCTAGTCGAACAAGTCTATTCACTTAAGTGTGAGTGTGAGTATTCACATATGTTGGACAAAAGTCCAGCTCGGACATTCAGTAAAGCCGATTGGCAAACGAATACAAGAAAATCAACTTGCGTACACTTGCATGCATTCAGTCTCTGTCCATAGTGTTTAAGACAGGCGAAGAGTTATGTGATCCAAACTTTACAATCAATGCGAAACCCGTTTTACTGACAACCAGATTGTTCTCGTTTTTAGTCCTTTTACTATCCTCTCTACATCATGGATTTATATGCGTATTATTCCTGGGTTGGGATTGTTCCAGGTTAAAGGAAGGCCTAAGTAAATGGTTGGCAGATGTTCCCCATATAACATTTAAGGATCTAGAAACCTTCTGAGATTGCTACATTTCAGTGTTATTGTATTTTAAATGTACACTTACTAATTAGTGTCAGGCCCCCAGACCAGCACTCATGCAGCTCAGGGGTCCCTTACCTTCGTCCAGGTCCTTGGGATTCACCTTGTGTTCCTTGCTACAGCTCGCTGACCTCACTTGACCTCGCGGCTTGATTTTTGGCTTACTAACTGGATTATCTTGTTTGTCTCCTGTCCCACAAACTTGGCTTGTTAACCCTGTAACAAGGTCACCATACCCAAGGCTGGGTACCTCTGTTGGAGGGCTGAGGAATCGCCAGTCAGTACCCACATACCGATAGCTCCTGCTATCCAAGGAACAGTCAGACCACCATGCATAATAAAACAAAAGCAACATTTATTAAAACCACACAGAATTTATATAGATCCTCAATTCTATTAACATCCTTGTTCTCAATGTGCACTGAACCCAACCCCCAATTCCATCAGCTCATCTGCTTCCCGGCTCGCTGACAAGCATCACTGGTACGCAGGGAGCGCTCCACGTCTGAGGTAAGACCTGGCCAGAAGTTACGGGTACAACAAAAACAGGGGCACATGTGCATGTAGGGAAAAGAAGAAATATAAAAGTGTTATAGCTGCACTCAGAAACGATGTTGGTAAAGGAGGCTCTTCAGAAAACTTTATAAAATCAGGTCTTTATTTCTTCTATAGACTCTATAAGTAAACCAAAGAACACAAATGGTGCGGTATCTTCATCTATATCACAAGAAGAAAAAACAGAATGCACTTACAGTGTTGTTGGCATAACCTCACTGTTATGCATGAGCCTTTCCAATCACAATCCCCAAAAAGTGCGGTAGTGATATCTCTCAACGCGTTTCGCCTTATAGGCTTCTTCAGGAGAATAAGCGTTTACAACTCACAATGGAGAAAGTCCACAAATAAAACATACGTATAAAACATGTAACATTCGGTCAATCCATCCTTTATGTGGGTGGTCATGACGTGTCTCTCGTTAGTCCAATCATAGTGGATTCTTTTCAATGTGATGCCTGGGACTCCACGCCTCTCCTGGTGTGATGGAGTATACAAAACGGGAGAATCTTGACTCCTCCAATGTGACGAAGGAACAGGGCGGCGTCTCGGAGAACAGAATACACAATCCGACCTCGTACCACTTCGAAAGCGTCGACCATAAAAGCGAGGCATTGCTTAAAGGTGCAGAAAAAAATGTAACGTTCATTCTGTCCATAGACCGGGCAACGGAACAGGCTCACGGGCCCGGAGTTCATAGGAATGGCAATACAAAAAAGAATAAATAGAATAAATAATGAATACATAATGAGTAAATAAAAATTTAACCCCTCAAGGGATTTTAGTGGTTGCTGCAGTGTCACTGACTCACCTGCAGTTCTTATGGAGTGACCAGCAGATGGCGAACTGCAAAGCACATGGATGAGGTGAAAAAGGGGCCATTGGAGTTTGGGGAGAGGGGTTCAGAGTTGGATGCCAGAGGTGAAGGACCTTTGCTGAGAGAGAAGGAGAGTGAGAGAGGCCTAGGAACAGAGGCCTGCTTCAAATCCATGCTCAGAGGAGAGTGCAGCATCCTGGCAGAATCTTCCAGCAGACAGAGATACAGAGCTGTTTGCAGCAGAGTTGGCAGTGAAGAGGTTAAAAGCTGAACTGCCCTGATTGCAGATGGTGGAGTGGTAAGCCTAAAACCTCTCCCCCTGTCTCCACAACAGGGCACCCTGAATTTAGCCACACACCAATAAAAGATTTTGATCTCCAGTCCCACTGACATACTGAAGTTTCCAATACAATTCAACCCATACTGTGGAGTAAGTTACTCATGGGCCCCAACTGTGTTATGTGCACAAACTAAAGGTACCCAGCGGCCACTAGGGTGAAGATTAGGGTGGGCCGCAGTGATTGTTGTGGGTGGGTAAACCTCATATTGTATATTGCATATTCTGTATATTTCAATGTACTGTACTTCATGTTTTTCTGTTACGTTTATGCATGGCTTTTTGCTGTGCAATACAAAGTTAATTTTGAGTTGGCCCTGTGTCAGTTTTATTAATCACTCGGCTATGTTCCTAACGGGAGATCACATCCATACCCTGGATGTTCCGTTGGGTGGAGGCGCTGCCACAGTTATGTATCCCAACTCCCAGGTAGCGGAGGCTCAGGATTGGCCTGCAGAGCACAAAGATGTAACTGGGACCACAGAGATATTGGTGGGAGTGCCCAAAAACCCGTTACAAATATATATAATATATAGGTAAAAATACAAGGGACATCGGTAGTAGAAAGTTGCAAGATGTTGCGGGTCAGGCGAGTGATCGTTCGGTCTCTGCCAAGGTGTCCAGCCAGGGGTATATCATTGCTACTCATAGTAGCACAGCCCGGTATTTCTGGGGTACATCCAGATGCCGCTTGCGTACCTTAGTCTCTTTCTGGCCTTGTGCTAGACGATACATCAACCCCTGGCTCCATATCATTCAGTCACCAGCCTGTCAATCTGGCTCAGCCTCAGCTCTCTCCCAATACCGTACCAGGGTAGGATCGGTAATAGACTCTTGACGGAATGCGGCTGCATAGGGAATCCCGTCAGGGCTACTTGGGGTGGGTAGGTCGGGGCTGTGGTTCCCATCACGGTCCAGCATATCTTCTAGGCTAAAGTCAGGGGTATTGTCAGGGGCATTGTCAAAGTTTATCTGGGTCTCCTCCTCCTTTCTTCCCTCTGGCTCTATTGGCACGTTACCGCATTGCAGGCCTCTGGCATAAGAGTCTCGGTGTAGGCTGAGGTTAAGTCTCCCAGGTCGTTAGCCAGCAGCACCTCAGCTGGGAGTTCAGACATGAGCCCCACATCCACAGTACATGTCTCAGTGCCAAAATCAAGTTGTACCAGGCTGTTGGTATCCTATGGACATGTCCTCCGTCCCCTCTGACTGCTACGGCTTTAGATAGACCTCCTGTCTGTGGTGATCTTGGTTATCTCCTGCAGTAGCCCGGACCGGGCCTAACTCATGCAGTATACCAAAGTCCTCCTCATTGCCCAGACAACACTCCGTTGGTGGGTCAGTCTGCCCCGGGAGGCTTCCAGTGGGTCGGGTAGCAGTAGGACAAGCAGTTTGTAGGTTTCTTACCTGCCATCGGAAGCAGGTCCTGCCCTCCAGCCTCTGTAGCTGGGGGGGGGGCATTCCTCAGGCCCCTTGAATTGGACCACGGTAGGGGGAGCATGCCCATGGGGCTGCATTATAGAGCGCCGGGCGAGCTGGGCATGTCGAGGGATTGCTGATGGTCGGCCGAGAGAACTGGGATGTGACTCTCATTGGTGGGTTACGGGATGGATAGACAGGGCGGATCTGGGCCGTTATAGGTTGGGCTCTCTTTGCGAACCTCTATATGAGGAGTCCGCCATGAGTCAAGATATTCATCCCCCAAAACCACAGCTTCATCTACTGTGAGGGGTTTTCTGTCCCTTACCCATTCGGAGCATGAGTTGGGTCACCTCCTCAAAGGTGTTGGCATGGTGCCCTCGAATCCAGCCTTCAGCTGCCTGTCTCATGTGGTGAGTCCACTCTCCCAATGATTGCCTTTGTGATCTCCGCAGGCTGTGGAATTTCACCCTGTGTGCTTCTGGGGTGACTCTGAAGCGGGCCAATAATCATCCCTTGACCCTGTCATCAGTCTTGGCAATCCTCAGTGGGCATGGACCCAAATGCTGTCCTAGCCCGGCCTGTGGGTTTACTCACCAAGAGCGGGACCCATTTGTCCGCTTCGATTGCATGGTAAGGCACTGGTCTATCTTGTCCTCAGAGTCTGAAGGGCTTAATTGGCGGGAATGGTATTTTGGCTCCCCTAAGCTGGGGGACATGGATGCTCTCTGGCTCTGCAACCAGTGACATAACTAAATGACTGCCGTCACTTGCTCCGGCGTCACTTGACGCCTTGACCTACTGGAATGATTATATTTATGTGAGGCACATAGAGAAGAAAATAGACCCAAAATGAGAAAACTTCAATAAAATAAAACTTAACTGAAAACTGTTGTGTATCTCACTTCAAAAGTGTGTGTGGGACTATTACGGATTGCTTGCATCTTGGTCAGACTGCACTACCTGCCTTATGCTCCCATCCCAGTCCTGACACCTTTTCACTGACATTTTCAGAGACAATACATACGTTTACCTGCTATGCAACTTGAAAATGAGTGACCGTAAAACTTTGTTTTTCTCCTCCATCCAATAAATTCTATATGAAAAGCGACTTTCCATAAATGTTCTAAACAGCCATAAATATCTTAGCAAACACAGAGCAAAATCCATATTATGATAACAATAAGTGGTTTCTCAAAACAATATTGTTTTATTATTTTATTAAAATTTTCAATGTTCTTAAATGAAAAATACCAATCGCAACAGTTATGGTGGGTAAAGGTGATGGAAAACCCTTCCACTTAAAATTAAACATCTACATTGTTTAATAATGCTTCTACTACCCCCTTAATTTTAAGTGAAAGGGTTTTCCATCACCTTACCTGAATTTAGACAAAGGCTGTCCGGTACAGCGTGCAATTACTTTCAAGGGATCCATGTATAAAGTGGATATAGAGGCAAAAGGTGATTATTGTTGACCTTATTTGCATGCGCTTACCCAGAATCCCTTGTGGTTGTGGCAGCACCATGAGATTTCGTGAAAAACCAAGCCTTCTGGCTTGTCTGGTGTCTGTAGATGACTGTTTAATAATGTTTCTACTATCCTGTTAAATGAAAAATAAATTGAGCAGTAACAGTGTTCTCTGAAGGAATAAAGTTCTACAGTCCATATGGCCGGCATATATTTGGGCAAGGACATGATGGTTCTCATTGAACTCACATAAAGGTATCCCATATTAATGAATCTGTGAGTTATTTTCTGAGTAGTGAAGAAATGGATGGTATGGATACTTTACTCATGGAATTCAATATTCAGTTAATCTAAAAGACTTGAAATAAAATGTGCCGTCAAAGCCATAGCCATCTACTTAAAACATCTACGGCTGGACCGGCCTGTCAACTCAACACAGTATCTTTAATGATCTGTACTCAATGGATTCAAAGAAGCAAAACCAAAGGTATCATATCTTTTTATTCCTGCTTCTGATATCACTCATACTCTTTGATGGAGAAGATGAAATTCAGTCACTCACAAATCACAAATTTGAAAGATGCATGACACTTGTAGTTCAATCTGCATTTTACCTGCAGTTAGAAGAACTCTCTTCTCTTTTGTCCAAGTCATTTACACCATAATAGGACATGCTGGCTTCTTTATGAGAGCCTTGGGATATAACATGGAGAGTGGTCAAGATGGGGAGTAGATAATCAAGACAAAAGTAACAATGTCAGAACATTTTGTAGCATATTTATATTTTATTTATCGAAGCCCATAGGTCAGTGGCTCGGCTGTAAAAAAAAAAGTGCCAAGTGCCAGAAAACCACAGTGGTCACCAGGTCCCTTTCCTTGTTTCTTGAGGGGCTGCACTCTATGAAGGCATTTGTGATCCCTTCATTCCACCCCTGGCCAGAAGGCTGTAGGATGTCAGAATCTTATTTGTCTTTCCATCCAAGGGAAGGACCACTGAAACCTTCATCCGTTCCCCCCTCCTCACCAGAAAACTGGAACCTTTTCAGGGGACCCGACTCCACCATGGCATTTTTGGTGTCTTGCGCACTCCGTAACCATGTGCCCATAATCTGTGTTGCAGTACATATTGTGAAAGAATTCATGGGCAAAGTACATCAGATACCTGAATGACTCTTAATGTGTTAAGTAATTTCTTACTATTACCAATGTAAGCTTAGAGTTATTATTACTAATATACTGTATATTGGTTGCAAATTATATTATCAAGTGTAACAATTTTGTTTAGTGAACAAAATCAACTCAGAATGTGGGGGAACAATATGGTGTAGCTAGAATTTACCTGACAAGCTCTGGTCTCAGTTCCCAATAATATCTCCGTGTTTATCTCTTCTTCTTCTGTTTCTTTGAAAGAGGAAAGCAAAGGGCAGATACTTTATGAAGATGAAAGTTAAATTCCTCTTGGGCTCTTTGACAGAAACTTTTTCAAACTTATTTTGATATCCTCATTTCTAAGACTGTATATAATCGGGTTAGACAGTGGGCATAGCATTGAAAATAGAAGAGATAAAACTTTATTAACATTAAAAGAATGACTTTTGGTGGGGGCAATGTAAACTATTACTATAGTCCCATAGTAGGCACA
>VKOC01007003.1:0-17803 GCA_009364415.1 Spea multiplicata
TTATTCCCTCATCTCATTTCTTTTCAAATCGTTAGGAGATGCATCGTAATAATTATGTTTCATAGAATTTGACGGCAGATAAGAAAGAATCGGCCCGTCTAGTCGCTCCATTTTTTCTAATGTACAGATTCAGACCTTAATCAGTCCTTGGTCTGATGGTTCACGATAGCTTTATGTCTATCCCATGCATGTTTGAATTCCCTCACTGTTTTAACCTCTACCGCCTCTGATGGGAGGCTGTTCTACTTATCTACTACCCTCTCAGTAAAGTAAAACTTCCTTAGTACATCTAAACCTCTGTTCTAACATTTCTCCTCCTTTGAAATAAACAAAGCACCAAACACATTGCAGGTCGTAATGAAATACAAAAACACAACATACAACTATTACAGTCCTATGGACTTTGTTGGTCGTGATGACATCAATTACAGAAGAAACTTACGTTGGGTAGGTTAGTAATCTTAGATATTTTTACACACAAGCTCACAAACACACACCTATTATTTACAAAATAACTACCCGCCTTTAGTCCGTGAGAGCGTTTATCTAGGTTCTTATCAGTGATAAAGGACGCCTGCTCTTGGGACCAAAACATTAATTGCTGTTTTGTAAATAAAGAACATTTAACGTTTTCATACAACAAGCCTTGTAAAAAAAACTTTATTTTTTCTTGTGTGTATTTTATTGTGTATTGCACTAGATAGAGAGATATAGATGTATAAATAATAATATATATAGTATTAGATTACTTTTTTTTTAAAATATTCATTGATTTGGTAAATTAATTGAGAAAAATGAGCAAAAAGAAGTTGTTATAAATGATATATATATATTAATTAGGAGTTGTCTGATCTGCTGTTTATTGCGCAGTAAAGAAAATTGTACATAATGAACAGGCTTATAACAACTTGGCTGTATTTATACCCAGTAGGATACTCTCTCTAAAGATAAAGATGTATTATTCGTTTAGCGGATCGTGTACAGAAATACAGATATCTGTAAAAAAATCCTGTTTGTGAATTAATCGTTACGTATATAGGACTGGTGTTCCCAACAAAGTTTAAGAGATCAGATAAAGAAAAGTGTTTAATGCACCTATTCACAAAATCATAATTCAAATAAAAGCTACTGTAACGCAAACACATAGATGTATGCTCAGAAATCATGCATAGTGTGAAGGTTGCTACTATAAAGACCCGACTATGTAATGCATTTACAAGCCATTTAATACGTGCCATTCACAATGTGGCGTAATGATACGTGTTGATCAGCTCGCCAACCATAAGATGGCGGTTTAGCCATAAGCTACACGTAACTCAAGGGTTTAGCGCGTACTGTTAGTTTGACAACCACAATATGGCGGTCGCCAGCCGAAGACACTGCAGCTTCCTGCTTCCTGCACACGTGGTCTGGTGGTTCCGGCAGAGCTCCAACGTGGGTGTCTGGCCACTGGTTCGGGTGTTAGGGGTTCTCGGTTATGTGGCTCCTGTAGCTCCCCAAATCTCCAAACATGCAGGTCTCTAACGTGAATGACGTGAAGATCTATAATTTGAGCTGCGGGAAGTCCCTGCCTGAGGTGAGTGCTGAGGCGGGAACCTGTATTATAAGAACACACCAAAACAGTCACAGACCCGGCACGCAGGCCGGAACTTAGATGTGAGAAACGCACTCCGTCGCATGTTAAGCTCCCTGCAATTTGGTGTTCATATGTAAGAATGTTTTACTTTACTGAGAAGGTGGTTGATCAGTGGAACAGCCTCCCAGCATAAGTGGTTGAGACTAATACAGTGAGGGAGAGTGTTTATACCGGGAACGTGTCCGGATGGTTATCTGCCGCCGGATTCTGTGTCCTCGGGAACTATAAGCGGGTGTTCCCGGTATGTTTAATGCGTTCCTGCAGTGTCGGGGTTATCTGGGGTTATCGGTCTCGCTGAGTAGTTACTGGGGTAGTTACTGACGGGTGCGTTGTGATGAGGTTAGTTTACGGGAGATGAAAAGTCCTTCTTCCCTAAACCGTGCATTAGAAATGAGGCAATTCAGCCAGTCCTCCGTATAACGTGCGGCGTGACGTTAAACACACGGTATGACGGGCACACACCGTGGCAGTGGATAGCTTAGTTGTCATGGTAACTGGCTCCGGTGTTGTGTGATTGTGCCAACTACTTACAACATTCTATTAAAACCCCCTATATTCTCTTGAGGGGTCCAGGGCTTTATTATTATATCTTCTCTCCCAACATTTTAAGCCAAATACCCTGTTTCCGTCATTTTGTGTAATTGTCTTTTTTTTTTATTCGTACAATCTCACTGTGCATTTTGTTTCCCCTTTTTTTATGGAAAAATCTCTTGACTCTTTGATCTTATGTGGGTCACTTACATCACCTATAACCCTTACGATGTCATCACCCATCACCCATCACCCATTAACCCTTACAACATAATCACCTATAACCCTTACGATATCGTTACCATGTTTTATTTATATAACGCCTTACAGTCCGTACATCCAAGGGGCCTGACAGACTGACAAACCAGTACATTCGCCATAGCGGGCCCGGCTCACACGCTAGAGATACGTGTTATATATGTTTGTATTCTGTGTTCTAAGTCTGGTTATCACGGTTTTTGGGTGACTACCGTGTGTACTCAGTTGGCTGTCATCTTAAAGGCACTTCTGCAAAATAGAGATGTCATCATTTAGCATGTGATGGCATGTTTATACTTCCGATTTAATGAAAAGGCTTCCTTAGTTTTCCTGTGAGTCTTTCTTTTACCCCTCTGCCTGGTGCGTGGCGTTCTAAGTGCAGAGTATCATAGGATCACGCTGTATATGATGTCACTGACTAAATCCTAATGTTTTCTTTATGATTAAAATATTAAATGATGTATTTCTTTCTTTTTTTCCCCAGTGGCTTTCTGATCGTAAGAAAAGAGCTTTGCAGAAAAAAGATGTGGGTAAGTAGAGTGCTGCGCGGCTGTCAGCTTCTTACAAGCTTAGCTGATAATGCCCAGAATAATATCGCGAGGAGCAAAGACTCCTGGGATTTTAATGGGGGCGTGTAACTGGCGTCAAATATTCCATCTCTGTTGTGATCAGTTACAACTGTATCCCTTTTGTGTGTTTTTTTTGTATGTTGTGTGTGTTGTATAGTGTAAAATGTATATCTTTGCAGATGTCAGAAGGAGAATCGAACTTATTCAGGACTTTGAAATGCCCACAGTCAGCACCAACATCAAAGTGTCGAGAGATGGACAGTACATTATGGCAACGGGTAACAACGTGTGATTATTCCCCCCCCCCAATGTAAAACTGCCGAGAGACACGGAGCTGTCGCTCCCACAACTTTACCATCAACACTTTCCTTTGATGACCCCTTAATGACAAAGCCCGTACATGTACGGGCTCAAATTGCATTGTTTTTAATGGGTTTAGGGACCGCCCATTGTCCTTAAGGGGTTAAAATAGCTCTTTTGTTTAGAACATTTGTAACACTCTCTAGTATGTTAAATAAACATTAACAGATCCGTAAATGTATTCTTTTCATCGGAAAGTTTAACCACATAAAAACAACGCAAACTCTTCTTTTTTTCCCTTTCCTGTTTCTATGGCAGCAATTTTGTGTCACATGACAATTAAGTGCTCCTGGTTCACACTTTCCTATAATTAAAGGCCTGTGGTGTTTTACTAATTGCTGTTTAATAATCTATTATAAAGTTTTGCTACATATTGATATAGGATATATTATGATGGGGGGTATTATAGCGCACAAATTAACGGGACGGTATAATGTCCCAGACACCCCTATGATAGAAGAATACACATTAAAGTACTATTTAGGAAACACTAATACTGAGTATATTAATACATTCATTCAAAATAAAAAATATATTTATATGTAGTACTATTCTGATTAAAATTAAACTTCTCACCCTACCGGTGTATTTTCTAAAACAGAACGAGAGAGGGAATGAGAACGAGAGAGGGAATGAGAACGAGAGAGGGAATGAGAACGAGAGAGGGAATGAGAACGAACAGTCTAACCAGACACAATAACCTATCTTTGGTTATCTTTCAGGAACCTACAAGCCTAGAGTCCGCTGTTACGACACATACCAGCTGTCCCTGAAGTTTGAAAGATGCCTGGATGCCGATGGTTAGTGTTCTGTAAAGTTATTTTAGCTGTCAGCTTTATTTTGACTCCCTTATTGAGTTCTGTATGAAACATGACTGCTATGCATTGGGTGACTCTTTTACTATTGTAGTCCGGTATATTTTTTTTTGAAAAAGAGATCCTTTAATAATAGGGGATCTAATCATCTCGCATGCTACATGTGATTAAATTAAAGAGGCATGGCGTATGCGTTCTACGTGTAAGCCAGCAGTGCTATACGTTCTCTGTCGCTCTGGGCAGACACAGTCTCTTGCGGTGTCCATATGCGCTTTTGCACCTCTGCCCACATATGGATGAACCCTGCTGGTGCCTGCTTTCTACAGCAACAGAGCCATGCTGCCTTCAAAGAAGTGGACGGAAAGCATTTCAATGCCATTAGAAAATTTTTTTTATTTCAAATTCAGTGGCTAATATAATCTCATGCGCTGAAGTTTGAATGAAATCTTCAAGCTGCTACCCTAATACCACACTTAATACATTAATAAACCTATGTAATGCTTATCACAAGTAACCCGATGTGTTAGAGCCCAGCATATGTGTATATAACTGCGAGCAGCCACCCTACCCTGCTCTCAGGGCTTTGGATGGTTTTTCCTCCCCGTTTGTAAATTTTTCAGGGAGCCACAAATCTTAGATTTCATAAGGGAAAAAAGCTGTAGTTATAAGTAGTTTATGCTGAAATGTGTGAAGGATAAGGGCAGGTGCTAAAGGAAAGTACTCAGAGGTTGGGCAGACTGGATGTGCCTACTGGTTCTTATCTGCCATCACTTTCTATGTTTCTGTGAATTTACCAGAAGCGTTCCTGCTTTAGCAGAAATTCCTCTGAATAATTGCAGTCGTTTCTTTTCTTTTCCAGTGGTTAAGTTTGACGTTCTGTCAGAGGATTACTCGAAGGTACTGTATATGGCGCCTGATTCTCGCCGCTGTCTGTAATATGTCATAAATGTCATGTGTGGCAAATATTCACTTCTTAATTCCAGAATGTAATTTGCCAGTTTGCTTCAATGGTCACTGAAAAAGGTTTGTGGTCGCCCCCTTGAACTACCCGCATGCGTTCTCTAGGGGTAGGGGGTCCCTACCTAATGCAGCGATGTCACCCTCCGCGTTATCTTCCCACATCGGAAGCTTGCTAGCGCTTTGTCTTGTGAAATGGGGAAGCTAATTGCTCATTTATGTAATAAAACCCACTTGGCTGGAGACCTCTGTTCTTTCTCCCGGACAGCAAATAATAATGAAATTCGTTGCTCTCTTTCTTCGCACAGATTGTTTTCCTTCAGTGTGACCGATATGTGGAGCTTCACTCCCAGCACGGCCGCTACTACAGGCTGAGGATACCGAAGTTTGGCAGGGACTTTTCCTACCATTATCCCTCCTGCGACTTGTACTTTGTTGGAGCAAGGTAACATATATAAATAAATATATATACAGCGCAAGCAGTCAATACTATCCTAGGGCACGTTTTACCATTTTACTGAAAGCGTATATTATGTGGGAATTAGTACAAATGAGCATGGCATTCGGCTATGCTTGGAGCCATATATATATATATATATTCTAATCTACCCATTCTAAACTTTTGCAATAAGAGAATGTGTATGGTTTGATGCATAGCTGCCTGCTAATACTTAAACCATGCATTATCAATTTCAGCTAATAAACCTTGCTGCACTAAACCATTGCTTACTACCTGCAACTTTAGATCAGTGATACTATGTAAATGATTTTACATCTTAAAAGTGTCTGCGTGTTTTGCAATTTACCCTTTTGTTTTGTTTGACTCACAGTTCTGAAGTATATCGGCTGAATTTAGAGCAAGGACGCTACCTGAACTCCCTGCAAACAGATGCCTCGTAAGTGCAGAGTCTGAACAGCCTCCTGTGCTTCAGCATTGTCATAATACAGAAGGCCACTAGGTGGAGCCAAAAACTTATTTTCATAGTTATTTTTATTATATATATATAATTATTTATTTTTTTACAAACTCCATTTTTCAGAGTAAATTTAAGTAATCTACATGAATAATTAAAGTTATTGAACACAATAAAAGCATATATTCTTTTTTTCCCCGCAGACAGATTAACGTTTGTGACATTAATCCTGCACATCATTTATTTGCTGCTGGCACAGCTGAGGTAATATACAGTTTATAGATTAAATATTTTTGGCGTGATTTTTTTTAATGCCTGTCTAGCACGCTAGCATGGACGTGTTGCAGCTGGGTTCAATCCTGAACCCAGTTAATAAGGTAGAAGGATATTTGTTTGATCCGGTTTAATGCGCCTTAACAGTCTGAATGTAGAGAAAACTTCCAATTCCCAGAAACATAGTTATCATACTATCGTGATTTTTTTTAATGTGTAATATAACATTTCTTGTGGCTATGTTTCATCAAAGGATGAACATGTAAGAAGTGGCATTTAGTAATTACATCGTTACTGCAAGTCAGGCAATGTAGGAGCTTCTCTTAGAATAAAAATGAGACCGTATACCTGTATTTTCACTGATCTTGTGATATTGTATCGGGTATAAATTGCACCGTTTTATTTACAGTAGCGAGAAGCATCAGAATATCCAGCTTTATAATGTCATCATTATTTATATTGGGAACTCAGTATTGTTATATTGGCACATGGTTGAGTTGGACATCATATAAATATTTTTTTTCACTTTAGTGGTACAGATACTCATTATCTGTCCATTTGTTTTGTCTTTCGCTGTTTAGCAATTAAACTAATGCGATTCTGCCTCCTGTCTGTTAACTGCTGTGTCCGCTTCTAATCCTGCGCAGGGTAAAGTGGAGTGCTGGGACCCCAGGAACAGAACCCGGGTGGGAATTCTAGACTGTGCCCTGAGTAGTGTAACAGAAGACTCTGAGTATGTGTGACCTTTTTTATTTTACACAATCCTCGTCGGCTACACATCAAATAAAGATACTAACCACAAGTTGTAGAGTCACCTAAAAGTTTAAAACTTTGAATGTCCCATTTTACTATTTTTTATTAATTAAAAAAGGGAGAAAAAAACAATTACAATAAATATTACAAAGAAAGTAAAAGAGACACAAAAATAATTGACCAGCTACTATCTTAGCACATGAAATTTTGGGGGCACCCTCAGCCCTGCTAAGAAATGTTTTGGGGACAAATAAGCACTATTTATAGTGTTATTGGAGGGTCCCTTCTTATAAATGCTTTTGGACAAAGAAACAAAAAACATCCTCAAAATTCTCTACTACATATAGAGAATTGTCTGAAATGCTTCAAAATCTCTCAAAAAATACTTTGTCTTTTAAAGGCCCCATTTCCCAGTCAGTGAACATTTATTATGAAGCCCCCTGTGATTGCGCTTAATAGGAAACCATTACATTAGGTCTGATTAATCTTAATTCTTATAAAATTCATATAAACTCGGTCGAGCAGGGCCCGCTTTACCTTTTGTTTCTATAAGTCCAGATTGTTATGTGATGCATTACACATGTCCTGTTTACCCATTGTACAGCGCTGCGGATTATGAGGGTGCCATATAAAGCAATAAATAACAATATATCCATATCACATCTTTTTTGTACTTTTCTTATTTTAAAGTGCTGACTCGCTATAGACAAACGTATATATTATTTCTTAAACATGTTAGAAACTTTCCTGACTTGCACGAGTCTCTACTGAGTGCAAAAACGTCAGCAATTCGTATTTTGACTAGCATGGGAAAATAATTTCGGGTATCTCTGAGCGCCGTTCCAAGGTCGCATTACACTTTCACCGTTAATCCGCTTTCTGGCACCGTTTCTCCTCCTCTGTAGTTCTCTTTTACG
Organism: Spea multiplicata; assembly: GCA_009364415.1. Taxonomy (NCBI): domain Eukaryota; kingdom Metazoa; phylum Chordata; class Amphibia; order Anura; family Pelobatidae; genus Spea; species Spea multiplicata. Next base: position 7,984 of record VKOC01007003.1, read on the forward strand.
AGGTTCGGTCATTTTTAATGCAGCTCCTTATTTATTTTACTCTTTCAGAATTGAAAGTTTACCGTCGGTTTCAGCTCTGAAGTTTAGCGGACCGCTGCATATGGCTGTCGGCACATCGACTGGACAGGTGCTTACAAGGGTCATAAAGATCTGAATTAAACTTGAGCCAGTTATTTCTCAATGTATTTCTGTGGGTAACCCTGTTTAAAGCATTAACCCCTGCGAGCCAAGCACTCGCAATGTATTTATTTATTCACATAAAGGGACAGTCTAGTTCCCCAAATGTAGTTTTGCGTTGCATGTTCCATTTCTGGTGATGTCACATCTAAGGTAACAAAACACTATCCAGACAGCATGCGCGTGATTGGCAGCTGCTCCTCATTGACTCGGAAGTGAGTTGTATTGAGAATTTAGATGAAGCATACTGAGGTATGCTTTCTGCTTTCATTATAGATAGCGGGGGAGGGGTTCAATGAGACAGACGTCTAATTTCCTAATGAAAATGATTTTCGCATTTACCATGAAAATGAGTTCTGTCAGTAGCAAAAAATCTTGGATAAATGTAAAATTACTCATCCGCATGATTTTTTATTAGCTTTATTTGTCTAACGTTAAGGGCATGATGAGTCTGCGCATGTTACAAGTTACTTGTCTTGTTTTGCCCTCCAACAGGTTCTTATTTATGATCTTCGGTCCAACCGCCCGATGATTGTCAAGGATCACCAGTACGGGCTGCCTATTAAATCCATACAGTTTCATAGCCCTCTGGAACTGGTCATATCGGCTGACTCGAGAATTATCAAGATGTGGAACAAGAACAACGTAAGCCTCGTGTCTGAATGTCATTTATGAAAGTATTGACATTGTCCATCAAACTGTTTTGGTTTGGACATTTGAAAAATTCCCATTGACAACTTACAGTAGTATGCAGTACAGAGGTATTTAGTTTGCCTTCTCTTTTAGGGGAAGATATTTACTTCCATTGAGCCAGAGGCAGATGTAAACGATGTCTGCATTTATCCCAACTCAGGTGAGTGTGTTGAGATGCGCCTGCCGCCTGGGTGTGTGCCGGTTTGGGGATGGAAACCCCAGCCCCCCAATTCAGTACCTGCTATTTTGGGCGTCCAACTAAAAAAAAAAACATCTCCAAATATTTAGAATTTGATGGAATATAAGACCCATTCGGCACATCTAGCCTGTCGTCGTTTTCCTGATGTGAAGACCTAAACCTTAACCCCTTAAGGACAATGGGCCGAAAAATGGGAGAGTGATATAGTAGGTGAAATTCAGCATAAGGATTGGTTTGGAATAATTTTAAAAATTAAAAAAATATGTTCACTGTCTAAATTTATTGGAGTTACAATTTAAAATTATTTATGGGTGGCACCTAGTTCCCACAGAAGTTTCAAAAATGTTTCCTTTAACTTCATCGAAATGTTGGAGATGTAATGCTAGCCAAGGCACATATTTACATATCTGGTGGGATTGCCCATACCTCCAACCTATTTGGAATATGATCTTTGAGACCTTCAGAGCAATAGGTATTGAGAATATAGAAAGGAGACCAGAAACAATACTACTCCACCTAGCATAGCCGAAATGAAAACAACCCCTCTTCTTTCTTGGTATACATGCCTGTTTGGCAATAAAATATTTGATTGTAAAAAATTGGAAATCACAGAATATACCTACTTGGACTCAATTTGAAAACCAATTGGTTTATCAAATTGAAACGGAAAGAAATCGAAATAAAATAGCAGAAGAGGGCTTTAAAATCTGGGAAGTAGTATCGGGGGAAAAAAAAAAGTCAAGTAATATCCATACCAAACAATATGTGATGCCTCTATATCTGCTGAGAACTATCCTTCCTTTTCAAGCACCGATTTGATTAATGTGATCAAGCGTTTATTAAGATAATGAATACGTTTAATGTTTGACTGTTTGTATATATTGTTATGTTAAGTCTTTGTCCTTTTTCTATTTTTATATGTTTAATAAAAAAAAAAAAAGGACAACGGGCTATGCTCAATCCCACCAAGGACAATGCATTGTGACATGTATGGGCTTTGTCGTGAAGGGGTTAATCATGCATGTTTAATGACTCTTGGTGACTCTTCAGGACCTTTAATGTATTCTTTTTATGAAAGCTGATTTGTTAGCTGTTTTTTTCACAATCTTTTATTGCATTTCTTCAGGAATGCTCTTCACTGCTAACGAGGCGCCCAAAATGAATGTCTATTATATTCCGGTAAGTCACTGACATCGGCAGAATATTTTTTTTTTGTATGATCGCTTACTCTGTCTGCCTCGAAACACTTTTGTAATAATATTTAACCCCTTGGCTGCTAAGCCATTTCCCACCCTGGTGCTAAGCTCGTTTTCGGCATTTTGGTGCATCTCACGTTTAAACGTGTTTCAAGTAAATTTCTTGGGAATAAATTATACAAATCATATATTGTTTTTTTCAGCACACCCAGCAGATTCCAAATATACCATTTTTATATGTGTATGTCTCATTAAGTTTGCAAAATACAGCCAAAAATGGGAAAAAAGTGTAATTTTTCACTTCCAACTCACTAAAAACTAGTTCGTAATGTTATTTTTCTAAACTCTAATATCAAAAGCTGTGTTGCTAAATATTTGTAGTAGGTAACCGGTCTAAAATAAACAGAAATTGAGAACAGTAGACTGTGTTTTTCTAATATTTTATTGCTAAAAGTTAAATTTATTAGACTATCACAAAAGACATCTTTAAATTTAATGCATGGCTGCGTCAATTAAACGGCTCTAGCTGCCCGGGATGTTAAAATATGCCAACAAAACTATATATTTTTGGAAACTACACCCCCAGCCGCAACAAATGAGGTCTTATTTGTATTTGTATCACAAACCTGACTTGCACAACAAATAAGTGAATATCACACTAATAAAAATAAAATTAAAAAAAAATTAAAAGTGACAAGTTCATTTATGTCTTGCGCACTCCAGGTTTGTCCTAGAAACACATGCAGCCCCTCATTTGATGCGCCAAGGGGTGTAGTTTCTGAAAATATATACTTTATGTACCATAATTAAACTTCCCAGCTGTCTAGAGCTGTCTAAATGCAGCCATCACCCCTAAATGTTTTAAGACAATTTTTTAACAAGATTCTCCAATCTGCCATATCTGAAGATAAAGTGGTCTAGACATCTGGGGAGTTAAATTATGGTACATAAAGTACACATTTCAAGAAACTACACCCCTTGGAGCTTCAAATGAGGGGCTACATGTATTTCTAGGACAAAAGTTGAGTTCACAAATAATGATGGAATATGTCGCTTTGGCTAGAAAATATGTTTTTTCTAACCATAGCGACGTGTTCGTTTGTGTCTTGCGCACTCCAGGTTTGTACTAGAAACACATGCAGCCCCTCATTTGATGCGCCGAGGGGTGTAATTTTTGAAAATATGTACTTTTTGTGCCATAATTTAACTTCTTACGTGAGCAGTAATGCCACGTCAAGGCTACAACCCTAATTACTGACCATTCACACGCTTTTTATATCTCCATTCACTCGCAGAAGCACACACCATACTATCCGTACATTCACTCACAGAAGCACACACCATTCTTTCCCCTTACAATCCCAAAGAAATGATCGTAAAGGGAGAAAAAAAAATCACTTTTACAGCAAAAATAAGTTTTGCAGTAAAAATGCAAGGGGCTCCAGGGATGACATGGTTAACTTACGTACTACAGGCTAAACGGCTGATTTTAATAATATTTGCAGTTCATCAGGATTTCAAAAATTGCCTTCCTCTACCATTGGCTAAATTTAACCCCATGATCAAAGGGATCATGGGGTTAAAATTTAGTATCGGCCATTTTTAAAAAGGGAATGTGACTTTTTATAGCTATATGATCACTGTGGTAACATTGGCTACCACAGTGATCATTTAGCTAGAATACTTAAACTTTTTTTTTTAAAGTTAAGCTAGTTAATGTTTAAATAATTTAATTTGGGGGTCTCTGGGCAATTTTGATCTTTATTCATCTGCCTTTAGAGACCCCCAAATCATTTTTTTAACTTTTTTTTTACATTTTAATTTTTTTAACTTAAAAGTTTTTATTATTTTTTCACAAGCATTATACCGTTGGAAAGGTGAGGCGATTACCTTTCCAACGGTATATGTTGGGGGTCTGTAGCTGCTTAGATGCCTGAGATACAGGCATCTAAGCAGCATGCCCCCATACCGTGAAAACTGACAATTGTCAGTTTTCAATAAAGTTGCGCGGTGACGTCATCGCGTCATTACGCGCGACGTCACCGGCCGGATCGGGTGGTCCCAGCGATGCCCTTCAACATGAGGGGCAGATCGCCGGGATAGGTGGTGATGGGGGTCCACAGACCCCCATCAAGGTAAGATAGTGCTAGCGACGGCATGGTGCCGTCGTTAGCACCTGACTGGGACTGCTAGAGACGGCACCATGCCGTCGTTAGCAGTCAAGGGGTTAATCTATGATGAGTCAATTTGGAAAAAAATAGGAAGCGTGAAATGTTCCTTAGCTGCTTTTTTTAACATCATAAAGTACGTGGTTCTGTTTAGGCCAGCGTCCGTCAAGTTGTAATTCGCATGATGCAGGCACCTTCTTGCTTGGCTGAGACTGGTCCGGTAATTTGGGAATAGATGTAGAAGGATGATGAAATTTGGGGAATTCCACGCCAACAAACCTTTTATTTTGTACAGCAACCACTGTTTTATTTTTGGGCGTTTTTAAAATTTAGCACCGGAAACGCCGCAAATTATTACAATGACTGTGTATTGAAATAATTACCTTCCTGACATGAAAGGGCATGTGTGTCAAGTGCTTTTAAGCTGGTTAACGTCAGCAGCTCTGATAATTACCACCCGGGGAATAATAGAATTTATCTTGTTACTTGGATTTGGGCAGCATAACAAGTAGCATCAAGGAGGAGACTGTCTGGGCTTGGAAATGTGCCGACACGTGGATATTATAAATAATAGGGCATCTATCTTATTGTAGGCTTTAATCTGACAGCATTCTGTGTATGACCATCATAAGTAAAAAAAAAAAAAGTCATTTTAGAAAGAAAAAAAGAACCTGATAAAGGAGAAGAGAAAATAACATGTTTTACATGCAATTTAAATCCACATAGTTTCAGTACTTTATGTAGTGTATAATATTTATAGCAACAAAAAGTAAGGGAACCCTTTGGAATTGCCAGCATTTGTGTATAAATGTGTCTTTAAATATGATCTTCGTCTAAGTTACAATAATGAAGAAACAGTTTTATTAACTAATAACAGACAAGCTATTGTATTGTTCTTGTCCATATTGAATACATCATTGAAATATTTATAGTGTGGGTTGGAAAAGGTATGTGAACCCCTAGATCACTTATACAAAAGCTATGCACAATGTAGAATGGCGAGTGAGGTGAAAAAGAACCCTAGAGTAACAGCTAGAGGCTTGAAGGAACTTGAATAAGACCTCTGTTCATGAGTCTACCATATGCAAAACATTGAGAGGGCATGGAGTCCATGGCAGGACACCACGGAAGAAGCTGCTCCTCTCCCGTTTAGCATCACTGTTGGCCAAAGAGCACCTTGACACAACGCTCAAGAACATGCAGCACTAAGTATGGCATAAAAAGGGCACCACATACCACCATGAAGACGTCATCCCACTGGTAAAGTATGGCAGAGGGAGCATCGTGATTTAGGGCTGCCTCAGGGCCTGGACAGCTTGCCATCACCGAGGGGACAATGAATTCCCAAGTTTATCAAGATTATATACAGGATAACGCTGCCCGCCAGCCGCAGCTCAGTAGAAGCTGTGTAATGCAGCACGACAATGACACAAAATATCAAAATACATCTACTGCAGAAGGGTTTCAAAAAGAAAATCCTCCTTTTGGAGTGGCCCAAAAAAGGTCTGACGAGTTATTAAATCCAGGAGTTCACTTACTTTTTTCACTCGCGCTTTGAATGTTTAACGGGTACAGTCAATATACTCCTGAAGGATTGTGTTATTAGCTTAAGCACGTTGTGTTTGTCTATACTTGTGATGTTATTCGTCTACGGGCTGTGACTGTTTGCTAATATAATATCATAAGGGTTATTGGAATTGTTCGTTGAAGTGTGCAGGGGAGTTGCGGTTTCAGCTCACCAACACGTGTTATGTATGGAAAAGTGGGCCAACCCTGCCTAATGCATAGTTCAACCCATTAGGCGGCCTTCAAGGCATTTACCTCATTTAAAGGTGCTGTTCCACCTGCCGAATTACCACCAACGTCATATCTCGGTACTGTGTAATGCCCACCACAGACGTTACGGCTTAATCAAAAGCAGGCACCGGTGGCCCCTAAAGTGACACTCCAGACGTTGTGTGCACTTTATGTGGCCCCTTTACATTTTCTTGGTGTTCCCGCTATACATTTGCCCCGCAGTTTTTTTTATCTGTTCAGAGCAGCGCTGGCTCGGTGAACGCTCTTCAGACCCCCGTGCGCATGCACTACTGTTCATTTCACTGCAGTGCTGCAGCTTCTTCTTTAGGAAACTACACTTTATATAGAGCCCCCCCCCCCCCAAAATCATCTTGCAGGATAATCCTTGCTAGTTGTTGGCCCTTTATAATGTGTTGTAGCATGTTTAGTTCGATGGCAAAGTATTGTATTACATTTGGGATTGTAGATCAGAATAAAGGGGAGCGGACTGAATAACTGTAAAGAAAGGACCCTGGAGTAAAGAGGGTTAAACTCACATTTGGTGAAAATGCCTTCCCCCCCTCCCCCGCTACTTCCGACATCCCTCTGCGACTCCGTATCAAGCTGAGTTTATTGCGCCTGGACCTGCCCGGCATTAATGGACGGCGGCGATTCAAAGGCATCTGTGAAATAGATTTACGATCCATCCGGCTTGTTTTAACACCTTTACGGTGGAAACGCGTGCTTCCTAGAGTAATGCGAACATCTACGAGGCAAACGGGAGGAATGAAAAAATATAGGCTGACGACGGGAAATCCTGTGACTTCCTCTAGACTGAGACTAGCACGGGGACCGCATAAAGGTGTTATATTTATATATATTATATATATATATATATATATATATATATATATATATAAATAATATAAATATTGTGATTGCTATGCGCGTTGGTTGGGTTATACAGCATGGGACCGTTATAATCCTAAATGTTTGTGAATGATTAAGAGATTGGCGTAGATGAGTGAATGGAGCGGCGCTTCTGATCTTGCTTGCCATTCGCCAGATTTGTTTCTCTTAGGGATTGCTTAAATGGAGCAGGAAACATGTAGCTCCCATTATTCTCAGCCGAGATATCCCCTCTTGAGATGCTGGCTGAGACTTGGGGCGATATGTTCCACTTACCCCTGTTGCCCCTTTTCTCCGAGCCGCCAGGGTGTTAAGTCTGTAAAGGACACTGTTAAGTGTCGTCTGTCCTCGCCTTTGTCCCGTTCCTACTTCCTATGTTGACCGTTTAATGATTCCAGAAGGTTTTTCGTGCGCACACCTGTCCTCGTTGGCCATGCCATGTTACCTTTTCACTTAACAGGAATGACAGGTCCCCTGTTTACTAAATACTTAAAAAGTGGACTTTTCATCATAGGACCTAATGGGATGTTTCTACTAATTGGATCATTCTATTGGTCACTATGGTGTTAAGGCCAAACTTCATACTCTGCTCAAAAATCCATTTTTATACAGACATTTGTTTTTGTTACGTATTACATTACTGACCATATTACAGATAAATCTTCCTTACAATAGTTTGCTGTGGTTTGGTGCATGTACGATATACACTATGTATATTATATTATTATAATATATTATATTGTGTGTGATAACGAGGTGTACCTACAAATGATTTTGTTTTCTCTGCCGTCAGGCCCTGGGTCCTGCACCTAAGTGGTGCTCATTCCTGGATAACTTGACTGAGGAGTTGGAAGAGAATCCAGAAAGCACCGTTTACGACGACTACAAGTTTGTCACCAGAAAAGAACTTGATGACCTTGGTAAGAGCCGGTCTACAAGCTCCTTGCTACCCAACAAGCTTTCCTATCGGTATTAATGAAACCAAACCACAAGTTATTGCCAAGTAAGCTGACTTTTTATTCTGCTAATAGGACTGTCCCATCTGGTTGGTTCTCCATTGCTCCGGGCGTACATGCACGGCTTTTTCATGGATATACGTCTGTACCATAAGGTAAGAGAGAAAGTCAGTTAATGCAAGAAGCTGTACAAGTAACTGTACTGAGTCGTTAATATAATATATATATATTATATATATATATATATATATATATATTTAAACCGCAAATTAATTTACTGTATAATAATATATTATTTTAATTTTCACACATTATAGGTGAAATATAACCCCATACATTCATGGTCTGTACTGCTCATATATTGTATGTGCTCTTTGTTTACTATATTATTATAGTATATTACTACATGTTTTACATTCTTGCTATCTGGATCTTTTTTTATATTCTCTACATTCTGTTAGCGTCACTTTAATCAAATAAAAAGTTGCTGCTTTAAATGAAGGCTTGTTTTATGTTGAAAGATCATTAGAAATATATATGTATATGTTTTTCCATGTCGTGGTCTTAAAGGTGAAAACGATGGTTAATCCGTTTGCTTATGAGGAATATAAGAGAGAGAAGATAAGGCAGAAGATAGAAGAAACCCGAGCCCAGCGAGTTCAGATAAAGGTAAGATGTTTGGACAGAGCAGGTATCCGTATTCTGATATAAGAGGGAAAGAAAATTCACACAAAATGTTTTTACAGATTCTGTTACTGTGGTATGTGTGCCACGTGCGGAGTTACCGCGGGTCCAGGCGGTATTTTGGAATCTGTTAAAACTTTTAATGGTTACCTGGAATAGGACGTACTTAATGCCGAACGTTTAATATTTCTTTCGAGAAAGCAGTTTGCAAAAGTGCTTGGTTGGCAAGAAGTTGAGAAACATTTCTGTAAGACAGAGGTCACATTCTGCTGGTTTTGGACCATTGCTTACTTTCTGCCATGCCACCGATGTCTGTGAGCGATGGGAGCTGTACTTTTGGGACTCTATACTTCTAGTCTGCAGTCATGGGGCTCTTGAAATGCTTTGTTGCCATAGCAGCGGAAGGTTTCTTAAAATGTTTCTGTCCCATTTGCATGCCAAGCTCCTGAGGGCTAGGTTAAAAATGATAAGTGCCCTTTAAGTGTTTCGGGTATAATGAGCAGTTCAGTATAAGACGTGTGCTGACCAATGTGGAAGTTCTGACTTTCACGCTACGTTATAGCACAGTGACTAATCCAGGCTTTGCATTTAATGGGTCAATTGTTTTCTCTTTTCATCCTACGCACTTCTAGAAACTGCCAATGGTGAATAAGGAGTTGGCCCTGAAGCTGTATGAGGAGGAGGAAGAAGAGCAAATCAGACAGAAGAAGAAACAGAAAGTGAGTGATTTTCAAAAATATATTTTCCGGTATTTCAAGCTAAACTAAGAGGACTCCAAAGTGAAAAACCCGGCCATGTCAAAAAAAAAATGTTATACAATTGGAGCCCCAGCCTTTATATACAATACCTGAGCCTTCCGCCTTTACATGCGCTATAATGCATGGAATATCTGAGCCTTCCACCTTTACATGCGGTATAATGCATGCAATACAGGCCTTCCGCCTTTACATGCGGCATAATTCATGCAATATCTGAGCCTTCCGCCTTTACATGCGGTATAATGCATGCAATACCTGAGCCTTCCGCCTTTACATGCGGTATAATGCATGCAATACCTGGGCC
>VKOC01007007.1:0-11941 GCA_009364415.1 Spea multiplicata
GTTTTTAATGGGTTAACATTCTCACTGAGTAAGTTTTAGCTTCCAGTGGGGAGAAGATCCACTCCACGAAAGCGGTTGCTCCGGGTAATATCTCCCCCCTGGGGTTTAGACACTGGAACACGGGGTGGCGATAATTCTCCTCCTGGATTGCCCTTAGCGGCTCCTGCTGAATTTCGTAGATCACGGCCACGGCGCCTCCGTTGTACAGTTCATAGATCTGTGAAATGACAAGATGTGGCTCATCTGTTAAGTCTGCACCTTAATAAATACAGGGCCTTAATGTATACGTAAACTGTACCTGGGGTACTGCCGGGGCTCACAAATACGTGCATGCAGGAGGGGCTGCTGGAAACTCATTATATACATCAGGGGCTACAAACCCAGACGTAAATACTGCCTATTTGCCCCAAGCTGGGGGGTATCAAAGCTCCGCCCACTGCCTGTCTAAACTAAAGCAAATCCATAAAGTAAAGATTACAGGCTGTAATGCGATAGATGGAAAGTAACAGGAATGAACTACGTCGCGGTGAGACCTGTGAACCTCAGTGTAAGGAGTGCAGCGATTGAAACCCGAGACAGAATTGGAAATACGAAGGGAAACATAAAAGTCACCTGTTTGGGGGGCCCAGAGCTGCCGATGGCCACCGGGGTGAACTGGTGCTTTGTGGAGGTGAAATGTACGTATCGCTGATCCTTCTCAACGGTGACTCCAATGAAGTTTAGCTGCAGAAAGACGCAACAAAAATTACTGTCGCACCCACCAACATTTCAGGTGCCCTTAGCCCCCTGTGCGGGGTGGCGGTGGAGGCTAGAGTCTGTGAGGGGCGTGACCTGTCCTACAAGGGGTGTGGCCAATGCATTCATATATTATAAAGGAAGCGGCATACTCACTCTAACCATACACTTACATATATATATATAGCCACACTATCTCCCTTACACCACTAAACCCTAGGCTCAACCCTGACACTCTAATACCATATTCACGCTAACACCATATACTTACACAAACACACATCACACATCAAATACACACTCGTTCTAACACCATACACTGACAGTTACCCACACATAGATACTGTACATACACACACTCTTACACCAGCACCATACACTTACCCATACATATGCACACTCACACCCTCCCTCACCTTTTCTCTTTGCCGCTCACACACTTCTCATTCCCTTGCACGAAGCCCAGACTTTACTGCAGCTTGAACTCTCTGTGTGAGCTGCTGCACTGCTGCACCCCTACTACTGCTGGGTCATGTAATGCGGATTATGGTTACCAACCTTAGTGTACCCCTGCTCTTGAGAACAAAACTTTTTTGGAGTTACCTCCATTTAGTAATATCCCCAGGGTGGGTGTTTGTTTGAAGAATTTACATCCAACGTACCAATATCTCCCGGCCATGTGACAATTTCAGCAGGACTGGCAGACGATCGATTCCAACAAAATCATGCCTGTACATTGGATCATAAATAAAAAAAGATATAGGTTTCCAAATATCAATAGAAGATTCCCAGTTAAATAGTAGCACAGAACATGAAACCCCTCTGAGACAGTACAATAGTATATATATATATATGTATTATTGTTTAGTAAACAGATGCACAGATCAAGCCCATTGCGTGTATCCGTGTAGATATCTCACCTGTATGACAGCTGGACCGTGTGCTGCTGGCCTGGATTCACAGTCCCTGATTTGGGGCTGGCTGCAAACAGCTTGTTGTCTTGGATTCTCATCTGGTGAATCTCGCTTTGCTCAAACTCAAAGGTTTCAGCCCAGAACTCGAGTTCAATCTGCTGATCTGCTGGAAATAGAAATTCCCTGTGGGAGCAGAAGACCAGATTTTGGTAACAATGAACTCGGCTGGAGGCACAATGATACTTACTACTCCTATACCTGAATGTGGGATTTACTTAATGATCGTTCTTTTATTACAACTATTTTTTCAAGCATTAATTAATGCAAATATTGACAAACAATACCTAGAAGACCTAAGGAATATACACGCATTTAATGGAGTGGCCTAACTTGCCTACCGGCTACTAACCTAAGACTGGAATTTTATGTTTAAGACTTGTTGATATTGAGGAGAATTCCAACCGATTTAGGCTTCTGAGTTCTGATCCCAGTCTCCTCAACAGACATTCTGAGTCCTTATCATACTGCTTGTGGGAAACAATAGAACGGCTCTGTCTTAATCGTCCAGTCGGACTCTCTGACTAATAAAAGTTTGTGAAGCAATCAATGCAGTGGTCCAACCTGCAGGATCATTTAATTGCTTACTATACACAAACGCTGCTAAATGAAAGAGCTCCGTATCCCGCGTACTCACCAGTTCACAGGCAGAACCCCTCTGTTCTCTAGCAAGAGAAATGTCACAAAAGGTTCCGATCCCACAGGGGCGGCTCCAAAGTTGAAGTCGAGGAGCACTGGGGTGTTTATAGGGGGGCATCTTCGGACGCTGTGCATGAATGAAAAAAAGATAATCATGACTTACATGAAATGATCAATCATATAGTAACAGGTCTGGCCTAAGTAAGTGTCTTCTGTGCCCCCAAACAGCTTCCTGTATCACCTTTTCCCTCAAACAGTTTGGCATCTGCCATCTTTGTCCCCAAACAGCTTGTCAGTTCCCCCAAACAGCCTGCCTATGTCATCTTTGCCAACACAAAAAGATGAGTAGAAGAGAAAATCCTGGAAAACTTGGGGAGAAGGGCTCAGACCGTTTGTTCTGTAAGTCCGAAAGGTTCTGATGCTCGCACTAACCTGGATTTGGGGATAACCAATTCCTTCTGTGTTTGTGGGGAGTTCCCACCTAGTTCAGATGCCCTGACCGCTAAAGGACTTCAGCTCAGTCAGTAAACCAGGTGGTAATTTCTTCCACCAAATGTGACACAGCCCAGCCAAAGCCATTAGCAAAAGATCTTAGAGTCTGGCACATGCAAGTATATTACATGTTTTCACCTTCCAAGCACCCATGGAGCACCGTACCTGTGTCGTGTAGGGACTCGATATATTAGCTCTGCCGGAGTGGGGTCTCTTTTGAGGTATGCGTTTAGTCTTTCTAATGAAAACAGTCTCCACAGTTGAGTCTTGTTGAGTGAAGTGGCACTGCCAGCCGCGCATGCATCCACAATGGACAAGACCGGGTAAACACCCTGTGCCGTCATACAGCACAGAAACTGCTCCTTGCTGACTGCGTTACTGGGATCCACAGCTATGGACGGAAAAATACATTAATGTGGAGGTGATTTCTCTATAGATTATTAGGGTAAAATAACTAAATATTATTACTATGTTAACAAATGTGGGGTGCTTTATCCATCGATCTTGGTGCAAAAGGATTATTATCAAAAGCCAAATGGGGTAAAGTGCCCAAAGTAAAAAATAAGTAAAACTCTGAAGGACAGAGCCCCCCGCTCCTGCCGACTGTCCCAAAGGAGCGTGTCACTCAGCTTGCATGATCTCACCTGTGACTCGCAAAGTGTAAAGTCATGCCTACTTGCAACATTCGAGTTGCGTTGCAAGGGTACGCAACTACAGTTGAGTTTTTAACCTCACCTTTTGGGGTCAAAATGGAATAGAATATTTTCCATATGTACTGGAGCCTGCGTGCCGGACGAGCTGTCACCCTGATGCTGAGCTTGGTCCGCGCAGGGAGACAGCCTCTATTGTTCTCAAACTCCAAGGCTGTTATGAAATGAAAGGATGTCAGACAAATGTGAGCATAGGGTTCAAAAGTGAAAAGTACTTTTAACAGCTTTATTGTCAATGATAATTTGCATGTTTAAACAGCAGAACAGAAAAAGTAAGGTCCATCTGTTTGCAAAGAGACAAAGCATCCTACCAAGTGGATCATGGGTGACTTCTTCCTGGTCACACGGACCGTTTATCTCCTGCTTAGCACTCAGTGTGTATTCAAGAGTGCAGTCTCCATCATTCGACAGAGGCAAATCCCACGACTGAAAGCTGCCAACCAAAATATCCCCCAGGTCCACCTGCTCCTGGAGTGCCTGTAGACAAAAAGAAAAACATCAACACAATCTCTTCTATCCTTCCCAAACTTCTCCCAGGTACATAGCACCATTAGAGATTTGGCCAGCAATGTTCATATGCCGCGTGTGTCTTATCCATACATTTTTTATTCTGAGATTCGAATGGCTTGGATAGCACTGTATACAATACTTAATTATAGTGTACATGCTTAACAGGTGAATTATAGGAAAGGACATTACATGTTACAGGCTGTCTAGACATATAAAACTAGCCATTCACACATAATTGGTAAAAATAACAATGAGGTTGGAGGCATTGTGCTCCAGTGCCCCATCAAGGGAATGTGGAAACCTAAAGGCTAACTCACCCCACCAAAAACTGAGTTTTCAGTGACCCAGGCCACTGCGAAAGCCTAATTCAAGGGTGAGGATACATGCTGATGACTTGCATTCATTAAATGGGCCTCCTAAGTTGGGCTACATCAGATACACTTACAGACAGCGTTCCCCTGCAGCCCTCTCCAGTGATACGGAGGATATATCGCATTTTCTCGACAGGTTCAAGATCTTCCTCCGCTGCCCAAGTTAGCGCCATGGCTTTAGCAAAGTATTTCCTTTCATCTTGTGGCACAAATGACCAAGTCTGGACCTACGAACGTAGAGAACAAATAATATGATGAACTTTCTATGTGAACATTATTATCACACAATTCGGGAAGCCCAATACCGAAAGGATACTGTTTGTGACTTTTCCAAAACATCCCCCTAAAATATTTTATTGCAGGAACTCTTATCTAGAAGATTAACTGAATAAGTGAGAATATTTTATGCATATTTATTAACGGCAGGCTCACATATTAACCCTAACAGGCCAGGAATATAATTTCTTGGCATCTCATCATTTGCACCGTTTGGGGGTCCCTTACCATGCTTTCGTTGGGCCGGATAATTCCACTGCTTGGAGTTACTGAAATGAATGATGCATCTGGTTGTTGTATTTTCCACTGGAAGCACAGTGGAAATCTGGAGCAATTCTTCAGAGCGTAAGAGCGCTCAGACTGCGTCCCCACACATGTCGGCTTAAAAAAGAGCTTTCCGTCCCCTTCTAGAACGAGCTGCGGGGCTTCAGCGCGAGAGAACAGCACTATTTCCTTGGGTAAAAAAGCAAGAGTGTTAATAAAATACACTCCCGCTCCTAGAGTAATCTATATCTTAAAGGGTCTAATAAAAACACAACGAAGCAGGCTACATATTTCTGTCCACTAAACACAAGTTTGTTGGCACTAATAGAGTTAATTAAAATAAAAGGGTTGTGGATTTTTTTGTCATATAATGGTATTCAAAATGTCAATATTCCAGTGCTCTACTTATAAGAGTCCTAAGCTCTGTAGCTTACCTGGGTAAAATCAGGACTGAAGTTCAGCTGCAGGGGCAGTTGATGCCTTGTCAGTCCTGCTTGGGTAGGGCTGGTTCTTAGAAGCAGAATTTGATGAGATCCGGATGGGATTTGACCCGAGGCCGGCTTCACCTGGGCTGAGGGGCAGCTCGTCTGGTCTACTGCATAGGCCAGTGGTAAGGGCCCTGTGTTCTGGATCAGCAACGTACGCTGAGCCTGACCATTCTGCTTTACTGGAGGAAAAACCTGGAGCAAAGGGGCAATAAGTCACTTTATTAGAACTTCAGGCGTGTCTCTATATGGGAAATACAGGTTTTTTCCTACATAAAACACAAACAAGTAACTTAGATTAACATACATATTTCCAAATATAATTCTGCAGGGTTGGACAAACCCTTGGAGCCAGCAAGCTATGGTTAGTAAAGATTCACTAATATATATACAGATCTCTAAGTAGTTCTAACTTATATATAACATTTGCATGGGTCTGCCTATGGCAGGCTCTTCATCAAAGTCTGGTACTGCCCCAACTAAACCCATCATATCTGGTTTGTCAACTCCTATGACCTAGGAAGCCCTAGGCATTACATACAGACCCGCGGTTAAATTGAGACTTTTGCAGGTCACCCCTCAACATGTGGCCTTAAAACCAGTGCAGGGAGCCATAGCTTTCTCTTACCTGCTTAGCTTTCTTCTGTTTTAACCACCTACATACTCAAGCCTAATCTCAACTTGTTTTCCAACTCAGCCTGATTCCTCTCTTTGTCTCCGAAATTATTAAGTATTACTTAGAGAATGTTCTTACCGCTCGAGGGCAATCCAGTGTACAACTGGGAACAAAATGCTGGTGTCCCTGCTCAAATGTGTGTCCCCTGGCATGAAGCGTAATGCACCACGGAAGGCACATTGTGGCATCTTCCACGTTCCGATAATCTCGAAGGACCTGTAAAAAAAGGGAATAAGAGGAAAGCACTGGAGAAAAGGCAATGGAGACATGAAGTATGACCAGATAAGATCTAAACAACAGTTTGAAATACTAATTTTATAATACAAGACTCTATGGACTACAAACAGTCAAACAACTATGTTCCATTCCTGGTGCAAATTTTAGATAAATGAGAAAATAACTGAACACAAACAAATGATTCAAATAACGCCCAGGAATAATCAGTTACTATGCCCAGGAATATTTGATACATGGAAGGTCCTGAAGACCTTCTTACCGGGCCTGGTGTCATCTGCTCACCTTGTAGAAGATAAAACCTTCCAGCTCCGCAGCATATAGAGTGTTTGGCTGCGATGGACTGAAGACCACTGTGAAAGCCGTGGATTTCAGTGGTGGAATCTCCGTAAATTGTGGGGTAACCTGAAACGGGCACTCAGGGTTTGATGTCCATATCACTGACACTTTTCCCTTTGTGTGATTGGTCAGCGATAACGGGAGAGACCTATTCTGGCCATTTCCAACACAGCAGCCAAAGTCAAAGTCTCTTTTTGTGGCCATAACATGGGGTGGAAGCACGGTATTGTCACAGCTAAACTCATCATTAAAGAATTCAGATACCGAGTTCATGCTACCATGCTCCCCAGGATACTCGCCATCAGATTCCTGAAAAAAAGAAAGAAAAAATAATATTACAGATCACCCAAATATATGTGATTTTGTATTTTGCAACATAAGATGCAAAATGTATTAATATAATATAATACGTTCAAGAAAGCTACCCATATTAACCAAAAACTATACAGGGCACCACTGATTTAACTATACATTATTCAGGGCCAGCTCAGCTCTTTCTGCAGGAGAAGCTCACTTGGGTCAGTTCTTCACAATGCAAAGTAAAGACAGGGAGATGGACTGAGGTTTAAATAAAAGGACTACCTGTCACTGGGGTTTTTAAACACAAACACAAGTCACCTTGCCTTGACCAATCAGTGTTTTGACAGGGGACTCCTTATTGTATGTTATCACGAAATATGAATGGTCAAAAACCAGTTAAAAAAAACCCAGTAATTAAACTATAACCAGAAGTGTTATTCTCCCCCCCTTAGGAGCCGAGGTCGATTCCAGATTCATTGTAACTGAGTGACAGAGAACACGCGACCTGTGTCAGCAGCACCAGCGCCCCATCAGAGTCTTTCCCCAGCCTCCCCTCCTGTAACATGGCATTCAGGACGTCTGGAGGGTACGCTGTCAGCCCACGAATCGCATTCTTCCTGTATAAGGGCAGATGCTTCGGGAGAACGATGGCGGGTTCCTCTGTATCCGAATGACACGTGCCAATCAAATCTAGAAAAAGAGGATCCTATGAAAACAAAAACAAAAAAATACTTTGATGAGTTATACGACAAAAGCATGAGTGGTAATAGCGTTTAGAAAGTCGTAACCTTTGCAAGACGGAGGGAAGCACTAGATACTTCAAGCTTCTAGTCATAATAACAAAATACAAAAAATAGGACTTTTCTGTATAATCTGCGACCTGACCTGATGGTGGAGGAGGCATGTCACTCTCCGATAGTGGGGAATAGGATGACGAGGGGCGAAGGTGACCTGCAGAGTTTGAGTTTCACGTGGACCAATAATCCCATAAGGATGATCAAATGAGAAGACGCTTTCACTGTTGTCAATGTCGAACTGGTAGTGAGCCGGTACATCCGAAGAATTGGTGATTTCCAGGGTGCGTAGCATCTGCTCCCCCAGATTCACCAGACCGAAGTCCATCAAAGACTTTAGGATAGACACACGAGGACCTTTAGTAGAAACGGATACGCTTGGTCAACCTACTGTATATATTTGATGGATGGAGCATGGTTATGCAAATTGATTTTGAGCTCTATACAGGGTGTACCTTGACATGTTCCGGCAACCTTTAACACAGATTTTGTGAGGTTACCAGCTGGGATCACATGAAAATAATCCACCGTCTCCATTCCAGGAATATGCGGGCGAAATTGCACTGGAATCTTCAGCTTCCCTTGGGCTGGAACCACCGAACGTTCGATATCACAGAAAAAATGACAGTCCATTTGGGAAGAATGGGTGGCGCGTTCAATTCGGAACGGTGAATCTACCTGTAAATTGTTAGAAATCAACTAGGTTAAGTCTTCTTGTCTGTGTGCAGGAGACAAGAGCTATCACAGTGAACGGATGCCCTTTGTGTCACTTTTGGATGTACATTCTAAATATAAAATTGCTCCCGGTAACGCTATGAAGCTCTTACCGCTGAGACGTTGTGTATTTCTATGTGCTTCTCCACCACGGTGCCCACTCCGGCTGAGCCGAAATCCAGTAAAGGTTCATCTTCTTCACTTGCAGCCCCAGCAACTCTCAGCACCAGGTGGGGGTACTTTGCTGCGTCAAACAAAACAAAGAGCAAAAAAGCAAAGGGGTCAAGAACACTTTTCATGACGTGTGAACTAATCTAACTGTTAAAGCCTAGCGTCCTAGTGTGGCCTTCCCAGACTGGAGATGGATACACCTAATACAGGGCAACTAAAACATAACGTAAAGTGAGAAAATTAAGAGATGGATCGGCCCCCTTCTTAATCTTAATCAGTCGTTGTATGTTTAAATCCCCTCACTGTACTTGCCTCTTCAGCTACTTAACACTATTTAACACTTTTCTCAGTAAAGTAAAACTTACTTACCCAACAATGATATTCAAAAGGTCTATTTGTTTGATTTTATTATTATTATTATTATTGTTATCTTTTATTTATATAGCGCAAACAATTTACGCAGATCTTAATGCAATAAATATACTGAAGGGGTATGACATCACAAGACCTGAATTGACAGACTAAGACAACTGAGGCATTAGGTGGAGAGAGCTCGGCTTGCAAGCTTACAATCTAATTTGATCCAACAGCTCAGCAGAAGAGACGCTGACTGTCTGACTGGCGATTACACGAACGAGGTCTGCTCACCAATGGAAATCAGTTGGATGCTTTTGTTATATTCCTCGTTCACCCCGTATCGGCAAACTGCCACCACGCTGTGCACAAGAGCCATCTGTGGCTGGAACAGGACCTTGATTGGAATCTCACATCGAGGATGCAGTGTTCCACTAGCAGGGGTCATCGTGAAAGGGTCCGACACTTCCCATCGAAACGATGTCTGCAGGTCACTGATGGAAAACATCATGATACGGCGTCAGGGTATATGATTCCACATTTACACATAAATTCAAGGTACTGTCCCTTCTATTTCAAACACAATTTTTCTCATTTTGTACTTAACTTATTAAGCTTATTAGTTTGGACGTTTTACACACTTTTGTAATTCTAAACTTGTACAGCAATCGCAAGAAAGGATTGGGGCTTCCCTGCGACTCTTTATAATGATCTCAGCAGAGGTTTTAAAAGTATTTTTGAAGAACACAGAATAGAAAATATGTTTTTAATGTGCATTGATCAGTATTTTGATGTGATACTGCATTTTTCTTACAGTGACAGTTTAAGCCTACAAGATAATTATTGTGCGTGCAAATCATCAGAAACATCTGTTTTATGACAAAATTTACAGTCTGCTAACAAGGAAGATAGCTGTGTATTCCAGTTATTTATCAAAGTGGCAGGAGAGGATTATGAGTTGCTTTTTAAGGTAATAAAGTACATCTTTAAATATAGTTTCTATTTTATTGCAGCAAATAGGACTACAATGCAATTTTTTTTATTGACTTGGTAGTAATCGTAAAAGCTTTTCCACTCCTCAGCCCCAATGGTTTGCAATAAAGAAAGCACTTACCATGCGTTGTGCAGGACGAATGACGCCTCGGAGGAGTGATAGACCGCACAGGTGGGGATGGTAAGCTCCTCTTGGAACAGAAGCTCATGGCGAGGTAGTGTAGCTCGTAATACCACCGAGAAGCTTCCTTCCTCTGCCTCGAACGTGATGAAGTCCTCATAGTCACGCTATAAATATGTTACACGTACGGTTTACGGAATGAAAGCAAAGACTAGTTGATGGCTTCATAATACTGAATTCTATATCTCCCAACTTCTACCCCCGGGGGGCACAGAGCATGCGCAGTATGTGCTCTCGGGTGTCCTAGACACTAGAGAATGAAATTGGCATCAGAGGATTGCAGTCCAAATCCCGCTGTCCCACCGAGCTCTCTCTCATTCCCAAAAAGCAGGACAGAGGTAGAGCTTGGTGGGACAGAGTGGCAAAATCAGGACTGTCCTGTGGGACAGTTGGGAGGCAGGGAGTTCTAGAATTTTTATGAGACGTGAAACTTTTGTAATGTATGTCTTGTCCCAAAATCCCCACGAGATGGCGGCGTAATACAAGGAACAAGAAACCATACAGGGTTCTACAGCAAGTGATGCAAGTTCTGCTACCTACCTTTTCCAGCGGCCGGAAGGTGATCGGGAGAGAGAAGGAAGTGCCAGACATTAAGGTGACGCTCTGAGGAAACAGAGTTCTGAAAAATGGGGTGCTGGGGGGTCTGCTTGGAAAAAAATAAACATGGGTTAAAAGTAGCAGTGAACACGTCGCTAACAAATCCCTGCTTTAGAACGTGAATGAGGGGCGAACCACTGGAGATATTACTGCTGCTTGAATAGCGCATTTTAAAGATGCTGTTCCAGTTAATTAAATTAACACTTTTCTAACTAAATGCAGCATTGGAAAACGTTGAAATGCATGAAAAATATCTTAAAAACTTAAATCTGCTGATGCGCTACAAAACAACACTGTGTGCTATGGTTTTGTCATGGTGTATAGATTAATACTGTGTTTGTGTTTTTCTTCATTTTATTTATTTTTTTTGTAACATTTCGACTTTAAAGATTAGAATGATTGGATGATCAGGCTTTACGGTGATATGATTTTAACTATTTCACTGCCAAACGTGGCTGCAGGAGACCGCACAACACCCTATGGACAGCCTTTATGAACAGGTTTGCGTGTGCTGTACACAATGTCACAATTTTTTGGGGGGCTAAATACATAGAATGGCATGAAGAGGATATCTGCCAGGAACCCAGCTCTTTGCACCTATTGAGATATGCTTGAGAATCTCTGCGG
This sequence comes from Spea multiplicata, assembly GCA_009364415.1. Classification (NCBI taxonomy): domain Eukaryota; kingdom Metazoa; phylum Chordata; class Amphibia; order Anura; family Pelobatidae; genus Spea; species Spea multiplicata. Next base: position 11,434 of record VKOC01007007.1, read on the forward strand.
GATTATGGAGGACGGAGGCGAACTCTAGGCTGCGATTCTCCTGCTCACCTGAATTGCACCTTCTGAGTTTTCAGTTTGACGTTTTTCAGGGCGAGATGTTTGGTGACCTCCTTCCCCGGTTCCCAGTGCTGCCAGTGCAGAAAAGTGCGCACCTCGAACCCCATGACGACATCCCTCCTTTTGGCTTTCTTGACTGATTGGAGACTTGTACGTATTTGGTAACGATCCTTTCTCTAAGCATGAAAAATGAGGCAACTTTACTATACAGCAGGCCCCTTTTCTTTGTCCCAGTTGCGATTTTCTGCTTACCAATTTATCTGAAACTTTATCGCTCTGCCCCAAAAAGGAATTGGATTCCAGGGCCCGCGTTTGGAGTTGTGCGAGCATGTTACTCCTGTATTGTAAAACTAGACACAAACAGGAACAAGCGAGTAAATGGTTAATAGTATTATGAGCAACATCATCATATTAAAAACATATCCTATTATATCTTATTACACAGAATATT
>VKOC01007008.1:0-19531 GCA_009364415.1 Spea multiplicata
TTACTTATCCAGAATCCTGAATTTGTAGTCACAAAACTTTCTAGGACCAGTAAGGAAAAGTAAAGGTTTTGTGTCATTTACTTTTAATCTGCATATTTTATTAAAGGCCATATTTTCTCACATATTTACAATTCTGATGAAGTGGCCCACTGCAGAAAAAACTTGGACACCCCTGTTATATGGGGTGCACAATGAATAGTTTTTTCACTTTAAATGATGTCACATAGCTTCATGGCTCTTTTTTACATTAAAGTGGATGCAGCAGCATGCTAATATGTAACTCAATGTTTTAACAATTTCCCCTAAAAATATGGTAATCTGCATCTCTCAAAATACTAGATTATTACATTAACCACTAAAATATCTCCCGGCAAAAACAGCACCTGCTAATCACCCATCTGCCCTTCAACTGGCTGCCTTAATTAGCTAATGCGTTGTCACATCACCAATCCCAAGAGCATGACAGAGGATATTTACTCAACCACAACGTCTACAGAAGGCACTATTTTTATGTCTACCTTATATGGTGAAGCAACTTTACACACACACACATATATATATATTGTATGTGGACATCTGACCATCACACTTACATGAGTTAGTTGGACATCTCATTCCAAAACCATTGACATTAATTTGGAGTTGGGTACTAGTTTGCATTTAATTTGTAAGGTCATGCACTGATGTTGGCTTGTAATCAGCATTCCAATTCATCTTAACCATTTTCAATAAGGTTGAGGTCAGGGCTCTGAGTAGGCCACTTGAGCTTCTCCACACCAAACTCATCAAACTATGTCTTTATGGATCTTATTTTGTGCAGAGGGGCACAGTCATGCTGGAACAGGAAAGGGTCTTCCCCAAACTCCGAAGCATACAATTGTCTAAAATGTCTTTGTATACTGCAGCATTAACATTTTTTTTCACTGGACCTAAACGGCCTAGCCCAGACTATTATCACTCTTTCATCACTATGCATACCAGTAGGTAGCATACTTTTGGCATCGACCAAACCCATATATCCTATGACAGTGATATATATATATATATATATATATTGTAATTTAATATAATAAAATGTTGTTAGAGAATATAACACTGTCCCTGAAAAGTTTTTAGGCAGTAAATGTAAATATTACGCATTCATTTAATTTACCTCCTGACTTCAATATTTCAAATGTTTAAAGGACATGAACGTGAACCTCATGAAGAAGCACAATTGAGAATACTTGAAATATTATTAGATTGGACTCTTTAAAATTGGGGTACTTGGCCATATGACATGGCTGAATCCACAATATTGTTTTTGATACACAATTTTCCCAGTTTCACAATATCTATGTATGCCAGTCCACCGGATCCCAGCAACATGGTATTGATACATACTCAGTCATTAAAAATCCACGCTCGCATTTATTAAGCTTGGCATGCTTGAGACCACAGTACATGGACGCACAATACGGACCTCTTAAATAAAGCAACTTAACCAAAGTGGGGAAAACCTCTGATACTACCATCTGCCTCCCAGATGTGACCTGTTAATGAAGGGGTCTCTTTACCCTGAGCCCCCTACCTCCAGGCTTTCTTAGGAATTCCATTGATGTGCTGCCGATGTGTTAGGATCATAATACATTAGGAAATCCCAACTTCTAAAGTACTTAATGTGCAAACCATGCCTTGTTTGTACACAATCTGGATTATTTATTGCAGGTTTGTATATTATTTTGTGTTTTAGTTTATTTTACTACGAAACAGCGTTTATATATATATATATATATATATATATATATATATATAGCAACACATAGACTATTTTTAAAAAGCCAATAAATGGTAAATGGTCACATATCGGATTACCTTTATTTTACAAAAAAGGAGAGAACATGATGTAAGTGCAGTAAATGTTTTTTTCTTTTCTACTTTATTAGGCCCGCACCTCTAACAAAGCCCCCCCTCTATCCTGCTCCCTAACACGGGTCGCCCAGTAGTAATATATATAGTAAGGTCAGGGAGTTTAAATGTTCACCTCTTCTGCGAACTCTTGAGGTAGTGACTGCACCCATTATTTTATGTACCAGTTTTTATGCCAGCTGTGTATCAATTTGAGTTTGTAATACGGTAGAAGCAAAGAGTAAATGGTAAAAAAAAAAAACAAATATAAAAATATACGAAAAATAATATCTGTGGTAAGAATTTGCCTTTGCATTTTAATTGCACACTTTTATTTTCCGCATGTGTCACAGATATCCCAGTTTGATTTTGTTTTAAATGTAATCGTTTGAGCACTTAATAAACATTAATAAATATTACTCTCTTAGATGTTTTATAAGTGTTTCTGTCTCTGAAAATGCAGATTTGTACTAACCTGTTTCAATCGTGAGTGAAAGGATTACCTTCAACTAAGCTAAGCATAGAATCCCTCTGGTTTCTGAGTAATTTCTTTGTTGCATATGGCATTGTTCTGACTGGATTTAAACCAATTTTATAGACAATTATTACAAACAATTAGTATTTTTAAGATCATACTACCTAGGCTTACTCATTAGGGAAGAGAAATCTTAAGAGAAATATATGTGACTCAGGCACACGTCATTGTTAACGGGCTATTGTGTGTAATTAAGATGGCAAAATAGTTAAACGGGCTGTTGTGGCTGTATTGTCAGAGCCTTTTTTACATTTTCACCCGGTTTTAGTAATACGCACCCAAGGCACTCTGCCCAAATTTAAGATTGAACCATCCAAACCTACTATTGCTTCGCTGGCATGCCAGCTTTAATGTTAAGGGGGCTTTGCAGCTCTGTAGAGTGTTAGCCATTTAAACAGTCTTCAGTGCACAAGTTAGAACCAATTCACATTCAAATTAAATTGTACAAGACAATGATATGATTGCAACTTTAAAAACAATCCTGCCACAGAATGACTTTTTTTCTAACACTTGGCCAAATTAAAAGTGTGACCATACTGACATTTAGGAAGCACACGAGGCCCAAATATTGCAAAAAAATAAGCACGTACTAGTCTGAAAGGTCACAGAAGGGGTTCAGACAGACATTGCAGTATAATCATTGCTCAGACCCTTCCCAGCTTCAATAAAACTAAAACAATGCTGTCAATGATATCATTAAAGGGAGAACTCAGTGTTACAGGGAGCCCCCATAACATTGAATGCACATGTACTTTGTAAGTTCTTCCATATGCATTGAAGGAGCCAATCAGTGGCAGGAAAAAGCTCCCACTAAAATCAATGTGAGCACTTTCCGCATGGGCACAGGAGTCTCATTATATAACATCATCCGAATGACAACCCAACAACCCCCCCCCCATAGCATTTGTTAAGCCAATCCAGGAGATGACAAGCAGTAAGTAAATCATGTGTCTAGAGATGAACACCCCCCACCACAAGTATTTGGAAGGGGACACCATGGAAGACCTCTCAGCTATCACATGCATTAAAATGTCCCTAATAAAATAAAGGCATCATCAATGTGTACTCTAAGTTTTATTAAAAAAATGATAAATATTATTGATTGTTTAATTGTTTTCTATGCTCTTTACAGTATTTTTATTTTAAGGCTATTTGTTTTTGCGGCAAAATATCTTTTCTTTCTTATCTCAGTATACCTACTAAGGCATGCAGGGTAGTAATGCCTAAAATAACAAGAAGACACTTGAACAGTGCTCTGTTATGTCCCCCTGTGCCAAGTAGACAAGAGTTGAAACAGTTCCTGAAAGTTGAATGTTCTACATTTTAGCATGCTAGTCCTGGGCTGTCATTTCAGTAGGGCAAAAGACATCGCTACTCTGGGTCTGCGCACTGCACAGCGGCTGCCCCTTGTACCCACTGCTGCCCCTTGTACCCACTGCTGCATGAGCCGCGCAGTATAGCCATCATTATTTTACTCACATGTAATACATTACTGTATATATGCAGCCGTCAGCTCTGTAATTATGATGCATGCAACATCCTTATGACAAACACTGAAAATATATACCACCTTTGGAGAAAGATGACCCATATCTACTAAGCTTGCCCCATCTGCCACAGCTAGTCGGGTGAATTTTAGTGGGGAGATTTGGGTAAAAACTGTACAGTAATTATTTAGGTATTTCAGCTGTCTTTGTAGCATTACACTATTATGCATTTGAAGAGTCAATATATGGTATACTGTTATAATATTCTGTGTTTGTGCTGTCATGTACAGCTGTTTGTGTTATTACATCACGTGCGCATATTTACATATTATTATCTCTGCATGGTATAAAACCAATTGTATACAATATCACTGCAACTTTTAATGCTCGAGAGCTTATTACAACCTTTACATTTCCACTGATATTACTCTGCGTGTTATTATAATACAGCCTCATATTTACACATTATCACGCCTAGCTATAAGAACGTATTAACTTCAACACCACTGCGTTGGTTTTCTATTGCAATGCAATGTGATTAGAAGCACTTTATGTGATACTAATGCACTACACATCTGTAGTTACACAATTTATCATATGATAGTATTTTGCTCTGCATGTTAAAGGTGCTGTCCCACTTAAGACAAAACATGCATTTTACTGTAGAAATATTAAGCAAATAAACCTTAGCTCATTTGTATTTTGAATAACATTAAAAAAAATATGCCTTTTCAATTTCTATCAATGCCTGCTTTTGTGTCATAAGATCCTGGCAAAAATTATAAATAAGACAACATTTTTACTTGATTAGAGAATTATTTCCTGGAAGGGTTTTGGCATTCAACAACATAATGAATGGTGCATTTAGTGTGAAAAGAGTAACAATTAATAGTGTATGTGGAACAGCACAATTAATATATCAATTGTGGGTGGGAGAGCTGGCTAAAAATACACTGAAGTTCCTCCTCCTCCTGACCTGCCCCTTGATGGAGCCATCAGAAACTCCCATGATTAATACAACATATTACATGGATATATATTTTTATTATGCTCTGTTGTTACAGCCAGTGCTGGGTGTTATTACTTTATATTTTGGTTTTACGCTGCACTTAGTACTATGTACGCTGATCTATCATTCAAATATTTGATTTATAAAAAAAAATTAAAAAAAATGGAAAGCATTAAATACAGTGAGTGATAGATAAGTCTTGAGACTGAAAAGCAATCTTTCTGTCTACTATTCCATGACATTTTAAAACACCTCTGCATATTAATACACTGGTACGTTGTTATAGCCATCCTAGAATTCTGCAGGAAAGTTCTACGTTTGGTGCAAGCACCATAGAAACCAATCGTATGTTTAAAATGTACCACTTTGTCCCCACGCTGCTGCAGTTTTGCTATAAGAATATATATTATATCACTGTACATGATGACACTGGATTACTCCATTCTACATGCTATACGATGCCTTGCTATGAGTTGTTTTATGTGTTTTATTGTCTTTCCACTATGTATACTTGCTATGTATCCCTACTGTAGCTATGTATATCCGCGCATGCAATTATTAGTTATTGCATATGCAATTCTACCAATACATGCGGTTACATTTCAAGCAACCCCAGTGCTGCGTGTAGCATTACATAGCCTTGCATTGAACTTTTTTTTTTCCCTGACACTTGGGGAATTCAAGCCCTCTTTTGGAATGTGGTTGTGGTTCCATTTTGAGGCCTCTCGCCCTCTTCTCCCACTCGTTCTTTTCATTTTGCTACTTCAATTTTCTTACTTTCTGGTGTCTCCTTGTTCTTGCCCCTTGTCCCCTCTCTCCTTTTTTCTATCCCTCTATTTGCACAGTGTCTTAGCACATCTTAATTCCTTAACAGACCCCCCCACACACACACAGAGCAGGCTGTGATTTCATTTGATGTGCAGGAGTAGGCAAAAGGTCCATACCCAGACAACACAAGCGACAAGGCTTGTTGCTTCCCCATGCTTATGTAGGGCTACCTCACATCCACACATCATGAACATACACAATTACACTAGGCATCATACGCCAGTCGCCAGAGATGAATCTGACCGTGCCAACAGGTGGCTAATAGTCATATGAGAAATATATAAGGGGACAGAAAGATTTTAAATACCCCCCCCACAAGCTATGCCACCCCAGACACTGCGCCCAACATAGGACACCTGGGTCATGGAGGCACTCCCTACAGTGACAAACACAGCAAGGACACATGGAGGCTGGAGCAGCAGGAGGAGGGGATGCAGAGGCAGCAGCAGCAGCAGCAGAGAAATGCAGGAGGAGAAGCAGAAAGATGCAGGGCAGGCAGAAGAATGATAAGAGCAACAGAAACACAAGGAGGAGTGGCTGGCCAGACGCAGGGATGAAGGGAGTAGATGTGATTACAGGAAGACCAGGAATTTGAGGACCGTTGCAGGGCACAGAAAATGTATGCAGTGATAGAGAGAGAGAGAGGGGTGGGGGTGGTGCTGGAATATATCGAGCGACATGAGGGGTACGAGGAAGCATAGCGGTGCAGGGAGGACCCGGGCAAATACAGAGAGGAGCGCAACGTTAAAAAAAGATACAAAAGGGTACAAAAGGGGGTAACGAGAGGTGCGTGGTGCGTCCAGGGGTGATCAAGGAGATGCTTGTTACAGTCGTATAAGGGAACAATGTGGAGTAACAGACGGGGTGCATGCTGGCTGATATAGAGACCTGGGGTGTCCAAAGTGGTACAGGAGTAAGGAGGATAATTCAAGAAAAGGGTGTGAAATGGAATATAAGAGGAGGAAATGGATAGGTAATACAGGGAGCGGTGTGCAGGGTGGTACAAGAAGGAGGTGTAGGGGGATGCAAGGGATGCACAGAGAGTGACAGAGGTTTGGGGGTAAAAAGGGTGTTTTTAAGGGCGCTTCCTTGTACTTACTCCATAGTGTAGGCTCCAGCAACAGCTCCGGGTGATGTGCAGGCGGCAGAGCCCGAGCTGGCCCTGTGAGTGTGCGAGTGTGAGTGTGACAGGAGGGAGGCTCCGGCTGTATTTCTCCGCACAGTCGCCTCACACTCACACCACCCCCTGCTGGAATTTCCGGGAACCGCACCTTCGAGCGGGCTGCACAGCGCGCGCTACAACTCAACCTCCGCGTGTGACGGACAAACTCGTGTGTGGCCACAGCTGACTTTCTAGAATCATCACACATCCAAAGGCAATACAAAGCAATATCATTTGTCCGAACAGTGCAGCAGCGAGCTGTCCTCAACCAATATAACCACATATATCTCTTTGTGCTAATCTAAAATGTTACATTTTAATATAAAAAAGGTACATTTGAAATGCAAAAATGCGGTTTTAAAGTAAAAATGAAACTACGGGAAAAATTATGCAGAAAAAACCCACAAAACACTATTCTAAGTTGTCAAATTTTAGTAAATACAAAGCCTAACGTATTTTTCGACTATATGTCAGATTTCATAAATATGTGAGTTGCGGAATCAATCCTTTTTGATTTCTTTGAGGTGCAATTCTTTGTAAGTCAATCGGGAGTCAGCTGTATTCAACCTGGGAGTTAAATAAGGTATATTCGGAAGAAAGCAAGAAAAGCTATTTAAGTGCCCCATGGTCATCAAATCAATTTGAAATATGAAATAGTTGTAGAGTGCATAGCTTTCAAAACCTGCCCATTCATCATAAGAAAAAAAACCTTTTAAAACAGTAAGTGCTTCCCAAAACAGCTACGTACCATTCTACCACCAGCATCTAAAAACACTTCATATAGTCATTAGCTTTATTATTATTTATTGTTTTATATAGTGCCATCGTATTCCGTAGCGCTGTACAATGGGTAGAGATGACAGTAGTATATAACATAACAGTAGTATATAACATAACAACTTGACTTACAGAAACAACAGGTAAGGAGGGCCCTGCTCAAACTTAAAATGTTCCTCATGTTGATGTGGTATTAACATGGACAGGGGCACCTGTACACATGATCCTATATACGTCTATACCTCCTAGTTGCGATGTGTAAAATAAACATGGTCTATAGCCAGGGCCGGCCCAAGACAAAATGCGGCCCCCCCCCCTTATCCACACCTTCCTCTCGCCGCGCCCCTGCCGCCCCCCCTCCCCTGTGTTATCTACCCTCCTGCTCCCTCCCTTCCCTGCGCCTATTATGCTACCCTTACTCTTACAGTCCTGCGGGCGAGTCTGCCCTGTTCGGATTTTGTCTCGGTGTCCCCCCGCCTTGTAATGCTGGGGCCGCCGGAAAATGTAACGTCATCTTCCGGTCTTAGCATTACATGAAGTCCGGCACCGACCGAACAGGGAGACTCGCCGCAGAGGAGAGAGGGGCGCTGAGCGGGCACTGACAACTTGACCACTCGGCACCCCTCTCTCTTCCTCCTTCAAAGTAAAAAAAGCGCTTGGAAAAAGTGCCGCCTGGAGCAGTTGCCCCACTCGGCTCCATTGTCGGACCAGCCCTGTCTATAGCGTGTAACCAAACATGAGCATCCATATCTGTATTTGATTGCTAAGCTTGTTACAAACGTGAGAAAGTCTGTATAAATACAATTTATCTGGAATCTTAACCTGACACATTCCATTACCTATTTATTTAGCTTTAATCTCTCTCTTTGTGGACTAGTTGAATCCTAAACAGGCAATCCTGTTGACCTTTTGCTCTGCTTAGTTACATTTTAACGTGTTTTATGTACCTATAACATCAGAGAGTTCAACATTTCAGCATCCACAATAACTATACATTATGAAGGTGAGCTTCTCCTGTAGCAAGGGGCGGAGCTGACCAGCGAAAATGTCATATCGATTCAACTTTTTAGCTCTTTTGGCAGCATGAAATCACAAGTTTTGACAAATTATAATGAAACGTCATATGGAGTTAAAATGTTTAACTTTTCTGCAAACACCTGTGTTTGTAATTAAACTAACTCAACCCTTTAGGAAGTGGAATGGAACTTAGCCACACTCACTCCCTCTGCCATAATTAGTCCATTAATAGCAATATCCACTTCTTCTGCTCAAAAATGTTGCCCCATGGTCAAAGAAAGAACTGTGCCAATGCCCCTCGTATGTTGTCCTTCATTCATTAAACTGCATTTCACCTTTCACAGTAAACACCTCATACAACATAATAGTGGATCCATCACTATATGTGGTTACTAACTTTAACAGTCAATTAAATATTAGCCAAGAAATAAAAAACCTAACAATCTATACCTAGCCTTTCAGATCATGTAACACTATGTATTGTATTCTGGACCTTTGTGAATGGTGTTTTGGGACATACTAAAACAACATGGTTTTGTTTATTTGTGTGATATCTTGATATTTGCAAATCCTTCGTCTGTTGATTCAATGATGCAAACCTTTCAAAGACAACAAGAAAGTCCACACTATGCTAAGTGTGAGAAGCGTAAAGTAGAATGAACCGTTATCTGGAATTTGAGATGGTCCAAGCCAAGGTCACTGCAAACCTGGTCTACATATTTCCTGTTGGCATCAAAGCAATCATATTCCTGTAGTTTCCAAACTACAATAGAATATTTATGTGGAATGTACTTGGATTTTAGCCTTAATTATCAGCAAAATATTATTCACTTGGCGGGCGGCACTACTGAGTGAACTTCACATGCCTACATAATTGTGTGAGCACTCACACAAAGGCTGGTGGTACATGTGCTTGAATGTTCCCAATACATTGTCCCCTAGTAGACTACATTAGTTGGGAGCCAGGCCAATGGACTGCTTGCCTATGGGCTATCAAGCTGCAATAGCTTTTGGCTCTGTAGAGTGTTTCACATAGAAACATGCTGCATAACAAGGGAAACAAACAAGTGGCCATCATTGTATAGACCAAAGCAGGAAATAGACAGATCCTATTTTTCCTTATCTAGATGGGATTCCTGTTTTGATTTGAGTTAAACATGTAGGGTATAAGCATATGGCTATATTTAATTTTAGGCAGACAATATGGACAGCAGTGTTCTTATCTGACATTTAATTGTGTGTTTTTATATTATTCAAATACACAAGATTCAAAATTTCAGGATGCTTTAGAATAGCAGGAATGTTCAGATTGTATTGTATTTTTTTATATGCTTGTGGCCTGGGATCTACCTATTTAGTATGTAGCGTGGTGGGACTGCAGATTTTTTTAATTAAAATAACAGCTAAAAATTGCAAATCTAGGACAAATTATGTAACAATATAGTGCATTTGTAGTGGAATGGTACAAAAACATATTTTACGTTCATCGCTGAGTTTTCCTGGAACCATCCACAGTTATCTTGATTTTGTGAGGTAGATCACTCATCCCAGTGAATAATTCTAATATCGTGATCTGGATACAAGGTGGGATTATAAAGAATTCACCCATATGCATTTTCATTTTCCTCTTCCCATGCTCCTCTGTGAGTGTTAAGAGCACTAAACTGTCACTTTTTACAGCAAATTTGATGACAGATCATCTGGACCTTATCAACTCATCCCCATCCAAGCAGTCTTCTCCTATTGTTTCACTTCCCCCTCAACCACTAACTAGATTGTAAGCCTGCAAGAGCACAGACCTCTTCTACTTTTGTACCAATTTGTTATTGTGTGTGTCTTTAAATTATTCCACTGATTGTAACAGCGCTATGGAATTTGCTGGCGCTATATAAATAAATGTAATGTATCTTAAAAATAAAGATGATACATTTATTGTCTAATTGAATTGCAATAGATTGCAAGCTTTTGAAATAAGACCTAAGTAGTCCTGAAAGCTTGTAATCTGCTGCAATTCATTTAGTCAATAAAGGTTTCATATTTAGCAAATTTCTATAACTAACATGATACAATTCTTACTCTTACTAAAATTCTTACTTTTAGTATGCACTCTCTTATATAGCATATGAAATACCAAACCTGGAGCACAGATGTTTATGCATTACAGGCTTGGAAACTGTGCGTCTGCACAAAACTCCAGAATTGTAGGAATGTGGAAACTAATAAACTAATATTAAAAAGAGAATATAATTTAAACATTCAAATTAACTTGACATGTAGATGACCAGTTGCACCTAGCTTAATACACATAACGACAACCTGGGAGCAATGGCATCCCTTAAGAGACAGCGGTGTACACAGCAGTAACCTGGAAAATATAAACCATTCAAACAACTATCACTCTCCCCATTTTTGTTCAACATAACGCTGATAAAATGGTGAAAACATAACTTGTAAATTGGCAATGTGTTTTATTAATTGAATATGTAATGAAGTTATTTATACCTCTAGATCTGTTTCTGGGGGGGGTTTAAGCAAAGACAGTGCCAAATGCAAATCAACTTCTGTTACATATTTTACTATGCTTTAAAGAGCAATATTAACATACACAAGACGAAATACCAAAAATGCTACTTAAATTTGAAAGATGAAGTCATCGCTCCAACAGAGTAAGAACTAGATCAACAGAACATTATCAGGGGCAGAATAAAACCATCCCATTACCGCAAACTGTTTCCGGCCTTCTGAAGGCACTGTATTGTTCTTGAAGGTAAAAAATAGTATAGGCTTTACTTTTAACCCATTCATCGCTTTCCTTCCAGGGTATGAATGTTTGTACTGATTAGAAACAGAAAATGGGATTTTAAGGGAATAATGGTTATGATAAAATATTTCTTGAAAATTGGAGAGGGATGGTTATCATATTTTTATTGTATGCTTAGTAAAAAAAAAAAAACTGACGTGGATATATATTATTTTTCTGGCAAAAACATAACATTAAACAGACATCAATTCCAATGGAAACAAGATTATTATTTTCTGCCTTGTGTTCCCTGGTAAATTATAAAAGGGCTGCTTTACATGATCAACTAGGTGAAAACTGAATAGCAGGGATAGGCAATATGCTTTTGCATGGACACTCAGATCCATATTGTGTAAATAATTTAATGCATGTGGGGAATTTAGGGATTTTATGAGTATCTGTAAAAGAAAAGGCTTTGTTTGCTAACTTGTGCCCCTGGCCTCTTCGCATCACAACAGTACCTCTTACAGTCCATGATGTTACCCAGTGGGGATAACAATGAATTGGCCAAATCTGCCACAAACATTCTAGTTATACCATTACGTTGAACAACTTGAAATGTGTTTTCATGTAGCATATTCAAGGAGAAGAAAATAAAGTGAAGGCAGTCCGAGTTTCCTACTTTCAGCATATAAGAAATATTCTAAGGAGGATTCACAATCAGCAAGTAACAAAATGTTTAAAAAAATAGGAAATAAGGGACCTATTGAAGATTCTGTGACAATGGAAATTGCTATTTTAACTAACTCCTTTGTCTGACGTCTTTCATGTGTACTTGTGGCTGGCCAGGAAGCTTCCCCATAGTATAAAAATCTGAACACATCCTGTAGGCTGCCTGATCTGGAACCTCTGGCTGAGTTCCATACAGTATCTCACCACTCCAAAAACAGGTCGCTTAGTTATATACCATGGAGCAATTTGTAGGCTGTCACTTTAAAATACAACAAATAAAATAAAAATGAAGACATATGTGTAAGATGGTCCACAGTTGAATAGTCAGTAAAATCAGTAATCCTAGTGCTATCTACATACGAAGGAACTTCTTAAATTCCTGGATTCTCCAGTAAAAAAGGTGTGTTGTGGATTATTAATCGAAGTAATCCATCTCAAAACACTGGACAACTTAATTTGCTGCACTTCTATATCATCTGGCAGATTAGATGGGAGTGGAACTGGCCTGGATTCTGTTTGCTAAAGCAATGCAAAGGTTTTGACATAGCACAGACAAACATTTAATAGCCACAAAAAAATAAAATAATTTGGAGTGTCCATAGTAACATAGAATATAACATGTTTTGCTATAATGATTATTGTTTTGTATTGTTTATTCAGCTTCATAACAGATTGTTGCACTCCCATGTGGTAACTAGAAACATTTGCCCCTCATTTTTCCCTTGAGCATGACTCCTACTACTACCCTAGAGAATACCCATAAGGAGACCTTGAAGTGCCAAATAACAGACAAAAACATAAAAATGTGGCAAAAAGTCACTTTTATTATTCAATAAACAAACTGAGTCCCTGATTTCCTTTACACTGTTCAGTGATGTCATTTAAGGGGTTACTTTGGTGAAGAAATTACAATACTTTTTACAATACCTATTCCTGAACTGGAAGCTACCCTGAAAAGGCACATCGTCTTGCTATAAAGTCTTATGTGGATGAATGGAGTGTTCCTGTCCTTCACCTGTAATATAATATACTCACCAGTAGATTTGTTATTATTTTCACATTACATTTGTTGGGTTAAATAACAGAAAGATCACTTTACTACAAATGGTAAAAACAAATTCTTCATAGTTGCAATTTCCTTTTTGGGCCACAAGAGGCACTGCAAGACAACAAAGAAAATGGTAAGACATAAACTGATATTAAACGTGTTATATATCCTGCTGCAGACCAGTGGAGAATTATTATCATTATATATTTATTTATATACCACCATGGTATTCCATATATACAATGGGATATTCTGCAGTGCTTATATAGCTGATATATCTTTATTTGGGCATGTTTTTATTCTGTTGTTTACTTAGCATGTGAAAAGCATGGCAAACATTCTAATGAACTGGATATGTGTGGATGAGACAATCATTACACTTCAGGGGAAAAATCTCCTTGAAACTGGCTCATTGTCTACATGATTTAGTCAAAAGAGAGGGTCGCTTTGAGTTGAACATCAAACTGTTAAATCCATATATATTTGCAGATCTCTGCAAAACATAACAAATTTTGAATTTTTTTGCCAGTTTACTTCATGCAAGTTTAACACTAACTGGCATTATTATATGTATGTAATCTATACATTAATATATACACTCCATCTACAAAGTATACACTCCATCTATTGGCTTTGCAACATGTTGAATATGTGAAATATTCACAGGCCCCCCAAGCATAGCTGACATGTGATTTTATATTTTACGCTGGCACGGTTTTTAAATTAACTGGTTGTATTCATCAAAGCAGGAAATCAGCACACGGCCAGCAAATACTATTTAAAAGCACCCATTTGAGGCATAAATATTGGGCATTCCATCACACCATACGGCCATATATTGCTTAGCTGCCGCTATGTCAAAGTACCCCAGTTTCGGCGGGTTCTATCTAATTTTTCGTTATTTTATTGCTTACCAGGGAGCTGCATGAGAGTCCCGGTAGATTAAAAGGCAGTAGTGGTTGGCTAAGCAATATATGGCTATATAGTGTGATGAAAGGTATGTATTTACGCCTCAGATGAGTGTTTTTAAAAAGTATTATGCTAATTTCTTGATTTGTTGTGTGTACACATGTTGCCCATTTCTGCGGCACCTCAAAATGTGTTTTGGGACTGCCCATTGTCCTTAAGGGGTTCATGGAAGCCAATGATATAGAGAAAAAATCAGCAAAGGGATGAAGTTGTTAAAAGCTGATAGCTGATATAGCGCATGCATGCCAGGTTCTTCCTCTGCAGTCACTGCTCAATGTTTCCAAGATACGTTTTTGGCATTTACAGTCTTCAGCCAGCCGGGATAAAAAAAAATGGTGCCTGTTAACTGTTAAAACTTTGGAAAGCGTGTTCCAGCAATTGAGGTGAGAGACTTAATATATGTATTCTGTTTCTGTTAAATATTTAAGTATCTTACTTAATTACAATGTATTTCGTTAAGCTGTATTCACTTGCCATTTCTTCTGATGGTCCAGCTTGGTGCTTTAAAAGCTCACATACTTTCGTTTCCTCATAATCCTAGCTGTCACAATTACCTAATTAATTAGTACTTACATTGTCTTTTCAATTCTCAGTCAGCTGTCTATGTTATTTACATTATTGGGTTATTTGGTGCCACAAAATGTTTCTCTTTGGATATTGGAAAACACCTTCATATGTTATTTGGCATTAGGCAATATATAGACATATAACCACTATATATATATACTGTAAATATTTTGTAGCTCTTTCTTGTCTTGAATATGATAAATATCAGTGTATAAATGCAGAAGTTTATCCCAGTATATCCTTTAAAAACACAAGCCAGATCATTAAGTAGAAAGATTGCATTTTGTCAGGGGTTAATCTTGGAGCTATTGTAAGAGAATATACAATATGACAGCTATGATATCACTACAGATCTATGATGCAACATTCATTACTTATCATGTGTTAGCATGTTTATTAATATGTGTACACTGGGTTTTCTTAAAGCCAGATTTCCACCTACCAACAACTTACTTTTAGTAGAGGCACTCAACCAACCCAGGAAAGGGGACAGTTTGCTGCCCCAGCATCTCACCTTCATTTGATAAATTAGGAAACTCAGTGACATCAGGATGTTACCACCTATGAATCTGGTAAGAGCTATAACACCATAACACCTCACTACTGACAATGATGATATGTAATGTTGCAAATGCATAGATTAGCTCATATAATCTTCCCCTCCTTATTACATGTACATCACAAGTGTTCCTAAATGCTTTTGAATCTACTGCTTCCACTTGAGGTTTGTTTCATCTACTAACTTGTCTGTAAAGTAGCATTTTCTCACATTACTCATCAGTCTTGACCCTCCAACTTTGAATCATGTTAATTATAGTACTCTTCTTTTTTTCATAAAAACTGTTTCGTAACACTTTTTCCATTTGGTCTTCTAGGTTCTGTGTACTAACATTTTTAAGTATCACCTGGTGTATATACTCACTTTTCATGTGTTCTTGGCTAGAGGTGAGTTCAAATTCAACCATTTTAAATGAGTACGCATACATTATATACATGTCTTTTTTTAAAACTAAGGGATTTAGCTGCAAACTGTGTTTCCCTGAAAATGAACTAAATCACATAGAGGGAATTAGTATGGAGTGAAGATATTACCAAGATAGGTAGACTCTGGCTTGTCATGGCATATATATATATATATATCCAAGGTGTGCTGCATTGATCTAGAGGTGACGTGGAATAAGAGCAATGGGCAGATGGGGGCAAATGGTATTTCAGACATTATTATATGCATCATTGGTTCAATATGTGAGCTCCATTAGAATCAACATTAAGAATTAATATTTCCTCTTCACATCAACACACCAATACTGTATTTGTGTATATATATATATATATATATATATATATATAATGGTGAAATCTACATCACCAAAAATATGTGGACACCTCTTCCCCAAAATAGCATGCTTGTGCCATTTTTGCCCCCAAACATCATGCCTGTGCAATTTCTGCTGATAAACAGCCAGCCTGTGCCACCTCTGCCTCCAAACAGCTTGCCTGTGCCATCACTGCCCCCAAACAGCCTGTCTGTGCCATATCTGCCCCTAAACCATTGATCTGTGCCACCTCTGCCCCAAACACAGTAATTGACTAATTTACTATCTGAAGTGAAGGATGAAGTGAACAGATGGCTGAATCTGTTTGGCAGATGCCAGAAGAATGCTAGCTATGGGAATGCATACCCTCTACTGTAAGGTTTGGTGGAGGAGAGATAATGACCTGAGGCTGTTTTTCACCATTTGCAAGGCAGACCTTCTCATCCAACACCAGTGCCTGACCCAGGGGCGGGCTGGGCCAGGTGGAAATTTTGTCCCAGACTGGTCCAAAAGTATTCACAAAGAGCACATTTGGACCAGTCCTGAGAGGTAGTAACACAGCGGGGTGGTACACAGCAGATGGTACGTGACCCCACAGTACAAGTGAAGGAAAATTTGAGTGAGGTAAGGGTTGGATGAGAAGGTAAGGGAGGGAGTATATATGTATGTGAGAGTGTATGTATAAGTGTTTGTGTGGGAGAATGAATGTGTAATGTGTGTCTGTAAGCATGAATGTCTATGTTAAGTGTGTTTGTAAGGGTGAGTGTTTAAATGCATGTAAATGGAATGTAAAGGTGAGAGTGTGTGCATGTAAATGGATGGCAAGTGGGGTCACTTGGTTTTACATTTTACCTGCCCCCCCCCCGAGCCAGAAGGTGCCAGATCTCCCCTGACCTGATTTCCCAAATGCTCTTTTGGCTGAATTGGCAAAAAATCCCACACCCCAAAATCTTGTGGGAAGCCTTTTCATAAGAGCAGAGGCTTTCATATACTTTTGTTTATATAGCCTACGTGCCAAATCTAAACATATGGTGGGTGCACTGAACTGTATAGTGAACCCTATTCTTAGGAGTTAGAAATAATACAGTTTGTATTATTGTTGATATTATTAAGCACTCCATATTGGAATATTTGCATTGTTTAGGAATATATCGAATTGTTGGTGGGCGTGAGTCCAGACCGCACTCCAGACCCTACATAGCATCTGTACAAGACAGGGGTGGTCATTTTTGCGGGGGAGCCCTAATCCAGTGTAAATGGGTGCTTACTGCAGCACATTGCATGGAATCCAGGTGAAGTTATTTTATTATTTGTCTTCAAATAAGTGATACACTATATGGACAAATGTATTGGGACACCTGACCATGGACTTTTATGACATCGTAATCTAAATACATACACATTAATATTAAATTGGACATATCTTCCACTCTTCTGGGAAGGCTTTAAACAATATTTTGGAGTGTTCCTGTAGGAATATTTGCCCATTCATCCAGTAGGGCATTTGTGAGGTCAGGCACTGTTGGACTAGATAGCTTGGCTCCTAATCTCCAATTCAGTTCATTCCAAAGGTGTTAAATGGGATTGAGGTCAGGGCTCTGTGCAGGCCAGCCATGTTTTTCCACACTAAACTCAACAATGTCATTATAGGGGGCAGGAACAGAGCGTGATCACATGATGACTCTCACGTATGCTTTAGCCCCAGAGTCTCCATTCATGGCTATGAAGTTGAGACTCAGGGCTTCAGCCCCTGTAGCCCCCAACAATGCCCCTGGGTGTAATGGTCAGGTGTTCCAATACTTTTATTAATCTAATGTATGATCATTGCAGGATAACAGGGGTGTGTTTGTTCTCACATATAATAATTTGTATACTTACTATAATCTGGTCAATTCAATGACCTGAATAAAGCATTATATGCAACATGGTGGTAAAAAAAAACAGTAAGAATTTCAATGCCCTGACTAAATTACAAAGAAAATCCTAACCTTTAATGGTATAAACAAAGAAAATGCTACATTCAAACCATTCAAAACCTTGCTATAAAAGCTATTCAACTGTGTAGTTTTACACCTTTTTTGTTTACCTTCCACTAGATCTGACTAAACTAAACTTGCTTTCTTACAAGAAATCATAAAACACACTGAGCATGCACAGTCAAGTTTAACCCTTGCAATGTTCACACATCATTCCTACACAATAAATTTGCTCAAACTTCACTTACAAGTGCACCAGTACCCATTTGCACCAACATATTGCCCCTATATATAAGTTATAGGCTATATGGAAAGGTTGGATCACATTTATTGTGCACTCCAATATCATATAATAGGTGGTTAAGTCGTTTTGCCATTCTCATAGCGCACGTTGTGGAATGGTTTAGTAATACGATCATTTAACAGTTACGTGTATCTTGTAAATTAGAACAAACTTTAATTTTCCATTTTTTGATTTGCTCTGTACATACTGCGTACAAAATGACTGTTGTATATTTGTGGTTCTATAATCATTTTAAATTAACCTACACCACAAGCACTGTTCATTTATATAAACTACACTGGATGATTATCTACAACATATGACAAAACCAAACATTTCACAAAGTACCCTGCACATCACAAAACACAGCACTGTGCTAACAAGCTAAAGGAGTGGTAGAATGGTATCTTTGTTGCAGGTCTGTGAACTCAATCCGTGTGGTACTTGGTGCACATAAACTTGATGCTCCAGAACAATATGTTCAGGTGTTCAGTGTCCAGAGATCCATTCAACACCCAAAGTACAACAGGACTTTCTTTGTGAACGATATCCAACTGCTGAAGGTAATAAATGAATCAATTCTTCACCAGTACTCAGAGAGCTTGACTATGCAGCGTGTTATATAGCATTTATATTACTTGCTGTCATGCCATATAATAAGAGAAGAAACATCTCGCTCTTTTGCTTAGAATGAATGTGTAAACATAAGGAAATCTAGAGAGGACAAATTTTACCAGACATTGGATTTAGGGCTTTGTAAGAATAAAGACCAAAATGGGAAACAAAACATTCATTTTTTCTCTCAAAATTACCCTAATCAAATCACTATATTCAATAGAAAATGATTGCACATTAAATATTTAAACACTCTCATGCAAGATTTATGTCTCTTGCACACCCACCCAACTCTAGAATGTAGCCATTTTGGAAGTGACACATCTGCTTTCACCATTGTCTTCTTGTATACTTTTGCTTTGACTGATTTAGGGCACTGGAATGATTTTTAATCCCTGTCTTGCTTTATTTGTGCTTTTTGAAATCACCAATATGGCCTGTGTCTATTGTATTTTGAAGAAAGATCACTCACTTTAACACGGCGGTGTAGCATATTCATATTTTGGAAGCTTCCAGGTTTGCCCTGAAGGCAAAGGCAGGGGTGTAACTAGACGCCTCAGGGCCCGGGTGCGAGAATTTGTTA
>VKOC01007009.1:0-10472 GCA_009364415.1 Spea multiplicata
CAAAGTTTGTCTATATGACTGAGAAACAATAAAAAAACCAACTCTGCAAGTATCTCAATGGATGGCCTTCTTTTATACCACCAAGTACAGGCATGCAACATTTGACCCCCTAAGTAATAATGGATCACTATAATTGTTGAGACTGTTTTAGAGGATTTTGTTCTATAAATCCTGCAGTCTTCAGCCACTTCACACCCATGTCCTTGTCTTTAGCAGGATGCAGACCACAAGATGTATCTGCCTATGTAACAGAGCCTGGCCTGAGAACACATAATGCACTAACGCAGCATGGGTACTAATCAACCTGCTTACAGTCTATGCCCAGAGAAAGAATGTTTAGCATTGGATAATTCATCCAATTATAAGTCCCATATACTGTAACATTAAAGGCTCCTAAATAGATTTACTATGGGAATGCTGAAATAACATTGTCACTAAGGAGGTATGATGAATTAACCCCTTCACTTTCCCCAGACTACATTCTTTAGTTAAAAGTGCTATTCCATTTAGAGAAATCATAGACTTTAACAGAATTGTATTTTTATTCTTTCTTCTGAATGTTTAATAACACAGAAAAAAGAAGGAAAATCAGTGACAAGTTTGTGCTCCCTGAAAAAACTTTATATGATTGAGGAATTATTTCAGGGAAGGGTTTGTATAATCAAAAGTACTAAGACTTGTGTTTCTCCATTTAGTCACAAAAGTGTTAAATTCTGCAGTGTATATATTTTGGTGCTTCTCTCATTTTTAAATAAATGATTCCATTAAAAAAAAACAAGACAAAATTTCTTATTGAACTGCACTAAAGATCTCTCATCAAGCTTTTCACTAAGTTATTGTGAAAAGCTAAAGACTGTTGCATCTCAAAGAAGTCTGAAATTGTGTGAGAAATGAGTATTTCATAGATTTTTCCAGCTGTATACAGCTGCCAAAGTGGAGCATAGCACAGATGAAGGCTGCAGGGCTTCAGCTTCCTCCGCTCAATGAAAAAATAAGCAAACGTGACACTGTGTTTACAGGTTATATGATTAGGGCCCAGAGAGTAACTTTCTGACACTGGGAATAATACAGGTCGGACCTTCTGTTTCCACAGTGATTTTTTTGGTTTATTGCTGGCCAATAACTACTGTATAGCATAAGGGGCATATAATAGCAACAGAAATCTGCAGTCTCTATAGGGATGGTTATTAAATGTGTTCTTTCTATACCAAAAAAGAGAAACTCCCAATCAATGCTCAATATAATTTGTTTATCAAGAGTTAAATTATTATTATTATTATTACGTAAAACAACCATTCTATTACATACATATTAGATGTATAGATTTATAAAATATTCTAACCTATTCATATAAAAAGAAAGCCCAAAAGAAGAGGGAAAAAAACCACTATCTCATACACTTTTGAAGCAGATTGTCCTTGAACAAAAATCTTACTGTGAATCCCTAAAAATAAACTTCATAAACATTTATTTGTAAAAATAAACGTTAAAAAAAATAAACGTAGAACACAAATAGATTTGGGGATTTTCAATGGGTTTGGAAAGTTTGCATTTTGTGTGGGAAAAATTGGATTTTTTTTTCCATAATGAATTTTAAGATTATTTAAATATTTTAATACCCAAAGGTCACAGTGCTAATTATATCTCACCGTCTAGTACTGAAAACTAATAGTACCAGGTTGAATAGCCAACCTCTACATAGGCAGCCTTGCTTTATAACTAATGCTCTGTAACTTCAATTCCTAGAAGTCTTTGCCATTTTATACTCATATATCACTGTATTTTTCAATGATAAAAAACACACACGTATTACAGACTTAATGTTCTGTCTCAAATTTAATTATATTTGGCCTCTAGTAACCTTTTGTGGTTCGCAAGATACAGCTCACAAAGCAAGGAGGGGAGATTGAAAAAAAAGTTAATTATGTTCTAAGGAGTTAATCATATGTTAAACACCAGAAGACAAGTTCATTTTCTTAACTCCATCAGCTGCATGCCAACATGAGAAAGAATATACGGGCAACAGACTTTTAAAAGATGTAAGCGTTGAATTCTGCATTTGCCTTAATCAAATGTCCTTACTGCCAAATCTAGTATAGCAAAGTAATACATGATCACGAAGCCACAAAGAAGGCTTTGGGCAATATCATTAGTTGTATAGCCATATAATATGTTAAATAATATTGCATACGATACAATAATATGAAGGGCACTGCAATATAGAATGATAACAGATAGATAATCATGTGCAGAAACACAATAAAGCAAGGACATAAAGTAAGTAGCAAAATCGAACAGACAGTTTTTGAAGTTCACTGACACTGATTAGTGTGGAATAAGAAGTGAACACAAGGGAACTAATGATAAAGTACAATATCTTTCTATCTGCCAATAAAATTAAATTAAAAAAGTGTAGTAAGTGATCAACTACACAGTAACATATCTTTTTAAATTAAATACAGTACAACATGCACTTTCGTATTGTCTACTAATCGACTGATCAAATAAAATATGCATACGGAAATTTACATAGTTAAAATTATATTTTAATATTTATATCACCAATAATTAAATAAGAACATGAACATTGCAGTAATCTAGATAATTAAAAAGTAAATACATATTTTGTTGTGAGAATGTATTTATTAAACGTCTTCGAATAACATGACCAACACAGTGATTATTAGATATCAGCGCGCCATAAATTATTATATTTATAATATCTGTCCTGTGCTCAAAATTGCGATCTTATTTTTTTTTTGCTTTAAATTTCAAGTAAATGCTATATTTGTCTGTACAAATCCCAGCCCAACGTCAAACCTTAGGTATGGGATAATTCCAGGCAGACGGAACATCTACGTATAGCAAAGCAAATACTTACGGTATTCACATTAACAACAGAAGCTGGAATCCCAGTTACCACAAACCCGGGGTAGCCAATAGGTGGCAAAGGTCTGGGAACTGTCGCTATTGACTATTTTCCTGGCTAACTAACATATTCAAACACATAGCCGGCACACACTGTGAATTACTTTGTAGGGCTTTCCTGAACTATTTAACCCTTCGGACCAGGAGTAGGTACAAATATAGCATTAGTAACCACTCACTCTGTCCATTACATACCATTGTTTTTTTTATTTCTATATGATAAAAGCGTAAAACATATATTTCTGTAAAATCCCTTTAAATGTGAATACATTTTTTTATTATTATTATTATTATTATTTTTTTTTAGAAGTTTTATTTTGATAGGAAAAGTAAGCCAATTCATGGTAGAAAAAAAAGCGTTCCCTTGTTTTATTTGTTACATGTTTCTGGCTTTGTGTATAAATAAATCTGCCACACATAAATATATTTTATTGTGCTAAATGGGCTCTATTACAAATAATTACATCATTATACTGCCTTACATGACCAAATGCATTCATTACAAATATCTTAATGCAAGATTAGTACTAACTGCAGGACAGATGTACCATTCACCTAGAGTTCATATGGATGAAGCCTTTCCTGTGTTGTCCTAAGATATTCATGGGTTTGAAGTTAATGTTGACACGTGTGAAAGTGTGTGACAATTACGCTACGCTATGTCAATATTGTCCCTGTTTACTAGTAAAACAATAATGTATTATGTTAAATAAAGAATGAAGGTTTTTGCATATGTGCGAGATTTGAACACGAAATATGGTCTTACTTGTAATTAGTAATTTAAAAGAAGGCAAAGTTGTCAGTTTATTTCCACGTGCCAGATTTGTATAAATAAACACAGTAATGACTGCTGTACAAAGGCTGGGCTCAAACAGATGCAGCGCCTCGTTGATATTGTGGAATCTGGATGGGGACAGAACCCCAGTATCACTTTCTATAAACTTTGGTAAACATTACCGCGCATATCATTCTACTTTTGTTTTTGCTCCCCGTGTTCCTGTACTTCTTTATAATACCTGCATGCTCTATTAAATTCAGTGCGGCTTTTTGTCTATTACAGAAAAGGGGACATGACAACATATTGCAGTTTCTATTTTATGATATTTGTACGACGTACCAATAATACGTGTTGATATTATATAAATATTACACACACAGCTATGTTCTGGGATTTGCACATTTATAAATAATATCAGTTTCCATATATGTATTTTTATATTTTTCTTTGTTATTTTTATTGGTTCTGACCCATGAGAGATCCTAAAAATAGGTTAATGCCCTAGGAGAGGTGAAAGCAAACATAGACATACTCACGGTCAGGTGAGTTTCTCCAGCCAACACTACGATAGTAAGAGTTCAGCTCTGATGGGCACTCACTGCTTCCCAGACTCCCAGCTTCCAGATTCGTGTCCTTATCCCGCAAAGCCCCTTCTCCTGAAATCCCTCCCACCTCTCACATCTGCCCGGTTTTGCTCCCTTTCCCAGCTTGTACCTGAATGAAAGTGGCGAGCAGTTGACAGCTTAGCTCCTGCTCCAGAATAAGTCTGTTCTGAGGGTTGTTGTAGCAGGCGGAGATCAGAGAGGGAAACAGGAGCCGGACCAGCCGTGAATCGCTGAAGTACTGGAAGGGGAGCTGGCAGAGCTTCTGTAGGACAGTTGGGTGACGGCCAGACTGGACAGTAACCTGTGGGCGTTAATATCGATCATTAGAAACTGCCTTCCGCAATGGAGTTAAGAGAGTTACAGGGTGTTAGCAGCAGGACTTGTAAGTGCTGGCAACACAGACATTGCTTTATGAGAATTTAACTCTTAGTAGCAGAAGTACGAATCACTGTTACAAATCTGGCATCTCAGTAGGAAACAGTTTAAAAACCATTGAGTGGCTCATTGTGTTCGGTAGGGAAATCAGTGAAAACAGTGTGTGGGCTCTGTCCTGTAAACGATTGCCTTACAGAAAGGTTGTTTTTTCGATTAAATAGAAAGTCTCTTCTTCGGTTAACTCTGGCACTGCCAGGAAAGGTTCTGATCTTACAGGGAAGGTGTGATATGTTTCAGTTCACACGCTCCACACATTTTAACTCGTTAGAAGATATTTTTAACACTTACATGAATTATATTTCTCACAAATGTTCACATAATACGAAAGGACGTCATGCATCTATAAAGCAATATAAGCCAACATATTTTGCAGCTGCTGTGGATTACTTGATGTTTGTTCTTATCTTTTTTAAAATTCTGCAGTCCAACATCTTTTATATGATTGAAAGCTTGAAATAGCCTACAAATATAGGCTCTGTTGTACACCTAATACACGGCCCCATCGGAATCCTCAGCACTGGGTCCACAAAAGGACAGGCTCGACATCTCTTTTAAACATTATACCGAGACTAAAACTGATAGCAACAAGAAGTATTGATGGTACGTGATCATTGTTACACAGTATCTTCAATGATTTACAATCCTATAACCCAGAAATGCCATTAACAACTTTCAATATAAAGTAAATACATTGATCCCTGCTGGGACTGACTGGCCCGAGCAAAGCATCAATTTTGCCAAAAATAAATATTGGGGGTTTTTAGATTAAATTCCAATAATGTCTACTTATCAATGGTTTTGCAGATTCTGGATAAACAAAAAAGAAAAACAAAAGTCGGGAAAACCCAAATAACACATTTACAAAACCATATATTTCACCACTAAAACAAGTGTCAGCTTTACTTGGACTTGGTAGACTTTTTTCAACCTAAATTATTGTTTTTTTTTATCCTGCTGATTATATGTATTTATTTATATATACATACATACACACACACACATATATGTGTATATATATATACTTATATATTATATATATATATATATATATATATATATAAATATATATATCCTTGGCCACCAACATAATAAAAGACATAAAGAGCTGTCCAGTTCTGCGAATGGCGTTGACTTAACCCTTTACTGTAGGACAGGGAGTAAGTATTGCTAACACAAAGTAACATCGTTCTTCGTAGTTCCACACTCTCAAAGTTTAACGTTGACTGAATGACATAATATTTACCTATAAGTGTTAAGAGCTGTGTTTTGATAGGAAATAAAAAGCCAAATCATGCTAGCAAACAAGCAACATGTATCTATTTCAGCAAAGAATTCCTTTTTAAATAAACATCCAAAAAGTATCTCTTTGCATGTCTTTCTGTCTTCATGTAAGAGCCATCGACTTACTTCATTAGCTATCTGTATCGAGTTTATCTGCAAAAATAAAAACCGTATTGGATTCAGCTGCAAAACATATTTTATATAATTTAAAAAGGGCTCCATTACAAATCATTACATTCATTATCTGTCTTATATGATGAAAAGCCTGCATATTACATATTCCATTGTATTGTTTTTTTCTGGCGCTCTAATATGAATGGTTTGAATTAAACCATTTAAAGATAACTGTTTAACTATACGTTAAAACGAAATGTGAAAATGTTTAGCAAATGTATTTATTTAGTATAATAATTTTCGTATTAATCAATAGTGTTTCCATCATTTAGTTTGAGAAGACACGTCAGGCTGAAAAAACTAAAGTAA
Source organism: Spea multiplicata (assembly GCA_009364415.1). Classification (NCBI taxonomy): domain Eukaryota; kingdom Metazoa; phylum Chordata; class Amphibia; order Anura; family Pelobatidae; genus Spea; species Spea multiplicata. The sequence continues at coordinate 6,511 of VKOC01007009.1, forward strand.
TATTTAAGCATGGCTATTATTTGTAAACTAGCAGTTATTGTTTTGGTCTATAGCAGACCTATATGTTTTGGATGTATGGAAAATGAGGTATACACAAAGCTACAGAAAAAAACCCAAAATGTAGACGGATTAAACTTGTAAATATCTAGTCCGACTAGCTGGCACCAGTTCCGTATATACTGTATGTATGTTGTGTATGGGGAAGAAGAGAAAAAAAAAGTATGCCGATTGGTTTTCTTTTTATGTCCCACAGGTTTAAATATGTGTTTTTGACAAAGTAAATATATGTGTCGGTTTTATTTATTTGAATTATTTTATTGACATGGAATCCCTGCTCTTAATGGCTTCTTACGTATTTATGATGTTTCTGTTTCTCTTACATGAAAGCACTGGTCTTACATGCTGCGTGGTAAAGATCCCGGGTCAAAAGTCCATGAAATATTTTCAAACTCATAAAATGATGGGTAACGTTTCTACTTTAAAAAAAACAAAACAGAAAAAATACTCTTTTTAACCTTCCGTGGAAGCATCTTCAAAAACTCTGTTTTTCTTTGTATTTTCAGTGCAGATTAGTAGAAACCTATTACACACAGAGCACTAAAAATCCAACAGCAAATAAACTGCTTGAATGCACAGGTGACTATTTGTCTGTTCTCCATGGGGGATTTTTTTTTTTTTTTTTTAGGAAATAAGCGCAAAATAAAAATTTCTACCAATGGTTCTTGGCGAACCAAATAGTTTCAAATGTTCAGAAAAGCCTAGGTTTAGCAATATTTCAGAGTGCCATGCAGTGTTATTTTCACCAAGTATGTTGAATCCATAACACACGACAGAATTAAAAGTCCATTACCACAAGAACAGAACTGCCCCAAACCTAGCATATCAAACTATGTGAAAAATCAAGAAACACTATGTAAATCATGTTTGACCTCATAATGATGTTGCTTGGTGCCAGAACATGTCTTGCTGTTCGGTGGGTGAACATAAAAGTCTAGACAAATTCAGATAAAATGTAAAGGCCATTTTGGATGAAAATGTTTCCCTGAAGATCAATAATAATGGCTGGATGCCAGCGGTACGAGCCATTTAAGAGCCATCGATAATTGTTTTAGCATTTTTTAAATAAGTCTTGGTATCATACTACCAGTACACTGAGAATTGTACATGTTATAAGTTTGAGAAAAGCTTCAGATTGCAAAGTCTTGCTTTTTTCTGTTTTACTTTCCTACTACTTCATAGACAATTAAGTGTTGTCATAAAGTAACAATATTGCTACCACCAACTTTATGAAATAACAATGGCATTGATAGCAGATATGGTTCTGTAATGGGTCAGCAAGGGCAGAGCCACCCTTTTTAATAAATTAAAACAAAAAGTATTATTTTTTTGGATAACGATACTGAAATCGTATAGTGTGAAATTATTATTATCTTTTATTTATATCTTTAGTGAGTAGTGCAACAGTTGTAGCCTTGTACACATAGCAGATTTACTTCACCAGGTCCTCTTTATTCTGCAGCCACGTGAATAATGATGAAAAGCTGCTTGTGCTAGTCAGGAGAGTGAGGGACAGATCATTTCAGGTGCCGGGTAAGTAAGGGTTAAACCAATAAATGTCAAGGGGCTTTCTATACTGAGCATTAGTGAATGGTTCACCCAAAAGGCCTAACATTTCATAGCCACTTAGTCAGACTTTGTGAAAACCTTTTCATCAGCCCACGATAAACATCTCCTATTAACGTTGATGGAGGGAGGGGTAGACTTTTAGGTGTATGCTCTGTGGCTGTGAGACTGGACACCCACGATTCATGATTGGCGCCAGATCAGCTCCTAGGCACGGAGGATCATATTAACCTTAACTCTGCCTCAGAAAGCATCAGATGATTGTACCGTAAATAAAGCTTCATCAAAAAGTCATCCCAAAAAACATTAAAATACTCTTTTTTTTCCCCAAAGGGTATTTGAAATTGACTGGTGGGCAATAATACAGTCACGATCTGCATGCTTCGCTCGGTTTCCCTTTTAAAGCAACCCTGATTATTCACTTTGTTTAGTAATAATTTTGTTTGGCTATTTGTCTTAGATAGCACTGATTTCTGGCACGAGTAAATTCATTAAATATGTAAACATCTGGGCATGCAACGTATGGTATTCATAGATATTCATGCAATAGATGTTGGCACATAAAGTGGAATATACTTATAATTTTAACTATAATATATACTGCACTGTATTTCTGTTAAATTACTCAGCGTTCGCATTAACACTAGTAAGTTATGTTACCATAGAGGCAAGTACAATAACATTCAGAGTACAACACAATATGAAGGTTTATCTATCTATCTATCTATCTATCTATCTATCTATATATGCGTGAGAGAGAACATAAAGTGTTAACTGGCAAAGCTAACGTCCCTTCCAATGAACAAGCTCCCAATCTTACATTTTCAGCTAGAAAACTGTATGTTGAAGGAACACACCCAGGGCACGGCCACTTCAAATTGAAAGCAGAAGTGGAGAAAGCAACATCACTTGGGGGAGATTTACAAGTTTTCAGAGGCTTTGAAGAATACCTTAGGAACACACTCTGAGTTCATAATGCACCCTAACCAGAGACAAGATCAACAAACTAACAGCTGCCATTTCTTTTAGTTAATGGAGAGAGGCGGGAAGGACGGCACATTATAGCTCTGCCTGATATAAAGAGTCACTGATATTATATATATATATATATATATTATAAACAAAATTAGCGGCTGGCGCTCCTACCTAAACATAAATAAGGTGACAATACTAGATTCCTGTTCAAAATACATGGTGCCACGGTGCTTGGCTAATAGGCAAATAACAATAATATATATATATATATACTCTAAAGTAGTGAAGCCAGCCTCAGGTTGACATCTGGCGTTTGGCAATAAAAATAGCATTATATGAAGACCGTGAGTTGCTGGCTTCACTAACTTTTAGAGTATATATTATACATTATGTATACATATATATATATATACATATTTACATATACTTACACAAACAGAAAAACATTGGCGACTTGATATATATAGCTCAGTGATTAGTATCTGCTAAGCTACCAACGACAGAGACATTATCTCAATCACCTGTACTGGTGACCTCTCTCTCTCGTTTTTAGTATAGATATATAGGGTAAGAAGTATGTAACTGAATCAGTGTAATGGTGGGTAATCCCTGCTTACTGACTGAACAGACTGGTCATAAACCTCATCATATGTATACAAGATGTATATAAGGTGGATGGTGTTTATGTTATGTATCTACATAGAGTAATGGTAGTATAACCATTTTGTATAACCATTGTATAGATGTGTTTTTATTTTATGCATAGATGTGCTTTTATATGCATACCTACATTTGTATGGATATAAGCACGCTTGTGAATGTATACAACCAGTGGTGCTCAGCATACAGTGGTATCCCTTTGCCTTGCAATGCTTGGTTCTATTTCTGGGCACGTGAATTCCCCATAATTATAAATAAAACATTGAAAGTATCTGTCCTGGAAACATAATATTTGGTATGTGATACCTCTCGTTCCAGAACACTTCTTCCCTCTGACGAGTAACAAAGGGCAGGTAATAAGGATTAAATAGTTAACACCTCTTGGTAACTCTGTATGCTATACACAACTACAGCAGCAGGTAATTGAGGGAGACAAGGGCTTGTGACATGATCCATTATGTCTTAGGTGAGGAAGGGAGTTAACCACTTGCAGGCCAGATCCAGATAACACAGGACAGAACTGATATTCAAACAAACGATTCTTATTAGTAAAACAAGAAATTGTTATATGAGGAAAACAGGATGTTCCATGTATCATCGGGTTAATATCGAGTGCATACAGAATCTCATTTGGCAGAAGGAATCCAGAAAGACACCTTGTTGAAATGCTGATATAAAGTGAGAACTCCTTATTTCCCAGGGTT
>VKOC01007010.1:0-10837 GCA_009364415.1 Spea multiplicata
ATATGTGTGTGTGTGTAAGGGGAGTGTATGTATGTATATGTCTGTATAACAACCAGCAAATCACCGGTAAGGTACATCGCTTGCCGTGACTGGCTGGTTGTTGTACGCTGGGTAGAGGGGTAGTCCTATACGGCGAGTATAGTCCAAAATCTATATTTGGACTGTAAAAGTTGGGGGTCGTCTTATACGCCCAGTCGTCTTATACGCCGGAATATACGGTAACTCACTCTGTTTCTATGAAGGTCAGACGTACAAACAAGCAGTGTAACTAGATGAGCTCTGTGGCTTAAACATGTGCTCAGCAACCAAAATTAGAACAGTAAAAATAGAACTGGACTCTTCATTGTAAGCGCAGAATATTGATTTTTGTATAACTTTGTTTTTCCATTAAGTGATGATGCCCGTGAACCCTAGCAAATATTAAAGGTACGTACTGACTGAACTGAATCCAAATATATGTTCACTTTGTAGCAATGGAATTGTTCTCGCAATCCGTCTGCAGTAAACTCTTAGGAGACCAGGATTTAGGGATATTCTTGCGTAAGGGTGAGTCAAGTCATATAAAATGAGCATCTGATTTATCTTTATTCAATCAGGGATGGTTCTAAATCCTGAAGAGATACAGGTTACCCGAGGACATGCTTGAAAGCTACAAGCTTATTGAATTATTAAAGAATATGCGTGCTGTTTTTTTTTTCCTCCCTGGCTCTATCTCAAAAGCCAAGGAAATGCAAGTATAGTATATTACTCTGAAATATGCGACAGCTTTAGACTATATTTTATTCAAACTGTTATGCGCAGCTACATCTCTATTAAATAATAATCTTTTTACTCTGCATACCTTCAGCTTTCTGAAATGCACAAACCACGCATCATAATTCATACTTGCTAACTGTACCAGTGGAGAAAGGACAGTCTTGACCCAAAGGTACCACTGGTCTGATGCCCCAACTATTGTCATTTCCTGAGTGGGCAATATTCCTGTGTTGGTACATATACTAAAAGGAACAGGTGCATGGCTGCTTTATTATGTATTGTCTGATCCTACCCACTATAAATGGATCTTTACTCATTCAGTAGAATGCTTTAAATTAAAATGCTTATACTTCCACACTCCACACTGTGTCAGTGGGTTAGTTTGACAAAACAATCCTGTTGATTTAATTCTGATTAAATCTGAGTTGTTAGTCAACTTACATGGGACCTCAGATACACAACATGGATTTTTACTATTTTTCAAACTTTTTTTTTTTAAAAAATGGGATGAATTCAGTTTAAAATCCCCAAATTACAGCAAGTCCACTTTGGTGACAAGTGGCCATGTTGTAGAATACATTTTTTTCTGTATTATTATCAGCTTCTGGGAAATACAGTGCTAATAGTGGTAAATATGAGCAAAGAAAGCTGTAAAAATGTATTGTTTAACCCTTTGATGTTTTCTTAAAAAATACACAAAAATACTCTGCTCTTATGTATATTAAACAATTGCAAACACAACACAGGTTCATACACACAATACACAAATGTGAAATATGTCTGTGGCACAATTATTGGCCTTTTTGGTTTGTGCTACCTTACTTTGCCAATATAACAGCTCTGAGCATTCTCTTATAATGCCTGATGAGGTTGGAGAATACACGGCAAGGGATCTGAGATCGTTCCTCCATACAGAATCTCTCCAGATCCTCCATATTTAGATATTGATGCTGGTGGAGTCACCTCTTCTGTTCACCCAACACGTTTTCTATGGGGTTCAGGTCAGGGGACTTGGATGGCTGTGATAAGACCTTGATTTTTTGGTCAATAAGCCATTTTTATGTTGATTTTAATGTATATTTTCTATATTTGGATCATTGTCCTGCTGGAAGATTCAGCCACAGCCCATTTTAAGTTTTCTGGCATTCATATCTATTGATATAGAGTCCATGATGCCTTGTATCCTATCAAAATGCCTACATCCACAGAAAAACAGCCTAAAAAATGAAAGAGCCATGACCATATTTAACCGTGGGCATGAGGTACTTTCATTATGATTAGCTCTCTGTGTGCGCCAAACTCACCTCTGGTATCAAGCTCTACTTTGGTTTCATCTGACCATAGAACCTGGTGCTATTTAAAGTTCCAGTAGTGTCTGGCAAACCGAAGACGGTTAAGTTTGTTTTTGGATGATGATAGAAGCCTTTTTTTAATTGAAACCCTTACAAACAACTTATGGTGATAGAGGTGATGAGGGATTGTAGTTTTGGAGAATTTCAGACGCTACTTACTTCTGCAATTCTCCAGCTATGATACTTAAAGATTTTTTGGCCACTCAAACCATCCTTTTTCTTTTACATATGCCCCCAACGAGCACAGGGTGACTTAGACATGATGGGACTGGGCAGGCAGGCAAGAAGTCTTTCCATGAATCCGTCATGGTCCCTCTCTCCAACTCAAACTTACCTTTGAGACATTTCAGTTGGCATCTTAGTGAATAGTTCAGGTGATCATATGTTTCTGACAAAAATAATTTACATAATTCCATATACTTGAGCCAGGGTGTCCTATTGTGCTTATTATGTGATGTGTGCCATGTTGTGAAAAATGAGTTTGTATAGCTTTTAATATATGACACTTAATATAACTAGTTTCATAGTTCACAATATGTTCCACTCCCCTCTGGAATGCAATGTTTTGAAACATAAGATACTTCCGACTTGATAATTTATGTTTTTTTTCACCCTGATTGTTATACAGTATCACCAAAGTTCTATTCTGTGTCATTAAGAATACTATTGCATCCCCTTTTTAAAATCAAAGGCTTCACTGCTTCTGATAATGTCAGCCACACCTTGTAGTTCCCTGCAATCTGAAAAATGCCAGCAGAAATAAAATATATAGTCCCTTTGTTTTGGTAATATATTGTCCTTCTGCTGCACATCAATCCTTATTTTTGATTTAAGATGCTTATTTGATTTGAATATTTTTAAATTTCTTTGTAACTTTTATGGTAATCTGAGTAATGAAAATAATGATCGATAGTCTGATTAATTTCTGTTTTTGTTAATGAACAGATCTAGTCAAACAATCTTTAGATCATTTACCTATTTACCTATTACCTACCACTGTCTAATCAGAATGCTAAGGTTGCCCAATTTGCTTTATGTCAGCTTTGTCATTGTTAGGCTTGTACCAGACACTGTGGTATTACACATTTCGAATGTTCCTATCACTTCTAATCACTTCCCGATTAGGCCTTTTACCTGTGCTCACGCTGTTATGTGTCTATAAAAAAACCTGGAAAAATCAATAAAACTATTCACTCTTTGTGAGACATACCTGTCTGCTTTCTTAGGGACTTACAGTATATTCTAAGTGTCATCTCCTTACATTTTAAGGCTATCCTAATGCAGCAGTACTTGTAGTTCGCCCTCACAAAGGTTGCTGCGGCCCTGCAATATTTACATTGAAATGCTTATCCTATGGCCTAGAACCTCAGACATCTTCATACTTGGTTTGCATGGGGACTCTTTTATGACAGATGACTGGAATTATTCTGTGAAGGATGCAAACCAAGCCAAATAGCTAAATAATATAACAGCACATATCATATCCAATGCGCACTGTTTAGTCTCAACTTTACCAACGCAAATTCACCAAAAGTAACTGCACAAACGTGATAGAACTGTTGCTTTAAGTTCTTGTTACTCTACAAACTGCAGTGACTATATGAATATGAGGGATTATAAGCAAGCAATCAAAAACATTTTGGAGTTGACCCATAATTATCACATCAAAACAGCCAAGTGGGTAATTGTCAGCCCCCTATGTGATTGGTGGGAGTTTTAGAAATACAGTTTTTAGTCTCCACCAAGAAAAAACCCATATTAATTTCTTCTCACAATATATACAGTGTATATATATATATATATATATATATATATATATATATGCCTAGCCATACACTAAGTCCTTTCATCAGGGGAAATATGAAACTTGTGTATTAAGTTCTAAAATCTTGTTTTATTAGTTCCATAATCATTGACTAGCATGGTACCTATTTGCAGAATGACAGACTAGGATGGTTCTACTGCTCTCCTTTACCTGTTAGTTTATAGAAACAAATATATTATCATAAACATATTGAATATTGTGAAACAAAATTAATTTTATAACAACAAAAAATAGAGTAGTCTTAGCGTTAATTTAGGAATGGTTTATAAAGTCTACCTAACAACACCAGCATTCTCATGCATTCATAATAACAGTGCCCCCAGGTGAGCCGCCACTACTTCCAATAACTTGAATCCATACTACACAAATCCTATGATCATCCTTTACTGTAGATTTTCTCTGTTTCGCTCAATAAAATTGGTCTTAGAAACAGTCTTCACTTAGAGTATTTTTACTGTACTTACACCTTTACTTATCATATTAATCAATGAAGCAGATGCTAGTGAATGAAACAATATATGACAATAATATGATCTTTTCAGGTGAAAAAAGTGTGGGAAATGGATCAAGTTGATGTTGATTTTTATCAGTCAGACTATACAATTGATACTGAACCTGTCGCCGATGAAACCGGAACAAACAAGCTATATGAAAGGCGTAGGTGAGTGCTGATTTTGTTGTAACAAGAACCTCCTAATTCATGAACGTGATCTGCTTTGTTTATGGAATCATCCACTGAGATGTGTTTCATCAATGACTAACTTTTTCCTGCAAGATGTTTCTGACCAACATCGTTTCTCTTGCACTAAATACATCAAAATGAATGACTAAATACACTACAAATTAATGAACATGTACTGGTGGGACATAGTCAGAGGCCGTTTAGGTCACCCCACCATACCATCAAGGGTTTATACACTAAGCAGTAGGTTGAGAGGATGAAAATGATTTCCTGCTAATGGTTTCATTTTAGTCTTCCTAACCTGTTTCCAATGTTGCTTAATATCAGAACTTTAAATATTGTCAATGTTTTTGAGTTTAAATACAATAGTTTCAATAAGCAATAAGCCTGTCTAGGCCTTGTATCATTTTTCCTTTCTCACCCAAGTATTTAATAAGTAGTGAGTTGTAAGGGAGTTGCAGATGAGAAATCTGATCTCATCACATTTAACTAGCTGCAAACTGAGCAAAGCATTTAACTTACAAATGTTGCTTGAAAGCTTTTCTGATGACTGCCACTGTCAATCAAAACCTTATTGGCCATATTTTCCAGGACACACATACTTTTCACATGTTGCTAACCAGCCAGGGCTGGCCGAAGACTTATCGCCGCCTGGGGCGAAGTTTAAAATGACGCCCCCCCCCATTTTAACTGCTGATGCATTATTCCCCCCAGGTGGCTTACTTTAAAGAGTCCTACGCGGCGAGTCTCCCCTGCTCTGCCACGTTGCCGGTTTGTAATGCTGAGCGCCGAAATTAGCGCCACTTCCGGTTTGCCATCTTCGCCGCAGAGGGAGAGAGAGAGGGGCGCCGAGCGGGTAAGAGAAAACCACTCGGCGCCCCTCTCTCCTCCACTTCAAAACAAACAACCAAAAAAAACGCTTGGGGCGGCAAAGTGCCGCCCCTTCTAAAGTGCCGCCTGGGGCAATTGCCCCAGTCGGCTCCATTGTAGGGCTGGCCCTGTAACCAGCACACATATAGTGCAACAGAGGAATGCACTCCCCTATGTCATGTTATGTATTTCATGTACTGCGCATTATTGCACGGTTTCTGTGCTGTTCAGAAACATGGAAAAATGGCGATGTGGTCAGTCGACCGCTAGGCCTCACTCTAAAGTCTGCATATGCACAGACATTCTCTCTTAGTTTAGGACTTCAGAAAAGAAACATGTGGTACCCCCTGGTGCTGGTGAAATGCTAGTTTGCTTGGCAGGCTGAGGTTTCAACAGCAATATTAAATATTACACCTGTAACGCAAGCACACACATACATCAGAGATTCTAATGACAAATGACATAGGGACTCTTTGCTTGTATACTGAATGGAAAAAATCAAGAAGCCACAGATCCTTAACTACTAAAAATGCCAATGCTGGTGGTGACTACATATTTTAGTATTTTAAATAAAATATGGATGGATGCTGACACTTACTATTACAAATAATGCTAATGCAGATGCAAATAAAAAGGTTGGCTACTAAATATATATATTTTTCCAGCATTTCTCAACCCTTTGGTTATATACTGTATATGTCATATTTCATTATAATTGGTTATTTAATTGCAGGACTATATCAAGCATGGGAGAAGTTAGCCAACCTGGATTCATAATGTCCCCACCCCATTATGGAGGCCACCTATATGAGGTACCATATAACCCACCGTTTCCTTCAGAGCATAATGGAAACTTTGACAATGAGCCTCCTCTTTTAGAAGGTAATTTGTATACAAATACACAACCAAATGCTACAAAATTGGCCCTCCAGATGAAAATATTTGAAATTCATGCAATTTTCACAAATTTTGTTTATGTACCTCTAACTCTTGTTATTTTCACATACAGTACATGGGAGGTGATTATTTTAAGATTTTGTTACTGGAAAAACAAGAGAAAATCTTAAAAGTGATTTCGGCTACTACACTCTTTTGGTTACCACTGTGAACAGTGGCATATCTTGCTGGGAACTGCCCTAGGCAGCACAGCCATCTTTTACCTTTGCGGCCCTTGTCGTCTATACTGAACATCAGGATATGACATCATAACTATGCGCATTGACTTTAAAGACATGCGTTGCAGAGTAAGATCAATGTTCCTCGGTGTATATGGGCCGGTTACTAGGGTCTCGGATCTCCCCACCCAGAATACACCACTGTTTGTTAAACCATTATTTGGTTATCCTGCAACCATTTTTGAATTATCACTGTGTGGTTCTAGCTTATGCCCCCTGTGCCATCATTTTTTCACTTATTTCTTTCAAGAAGAGAGGACATGGTAGTTTTAATGCTTACATGCAATACAAATATTATATTTTTTAAATTTAATACAGGGACTGTTATCTAAAATGTATGGTCTATATTTATTACAGAACTGGGCATTAATTTTGATCATATTTGGCAGAAGACTTTAACAGTTCTAAACCCTTGGAAACCTGCCGATGGCGGTATTATGAATGAAACCGATCTGACAGGACCTATGGTTTTCTGCTTTGCACTGGGATCAACATTATTATTGGTATTTTTGACACTACATTAAGCATTGTTATTATTTTGTAAGTAGAATATTTCAGAATGTATTATTATTATTATTATTATTATTATTATTATTATTACTGTTATTATTAGATGCTAACATGTTCCACAGCTTGGAACTCATGCTGACCTGTGATCAGTGTAATTATGTGCACTCATTATGCAGATCTATGTTCATTTTTGTAATCTTGAACTTTTATGATGTTTAAAATAGATCCTGCCAGCATTTCTTAAGTGTTTATTCTTTAATACGTATGCCATGTAGATAAAAGCATTAATACAAATTACTGTGTGGCTAACATTTATCAGGCTTCCAAAAGGATAATTGAATTTGCTTCAGGGTCATTTTGTTGTGCCAAGCATCCTTGGCAACTGCCAGGGCACTGCAATAAGGCATCACTAGTATGATTGCCACCTGTCTTATTGTTAACTGAACAGGGTCAAGGCAGCTTGAACCTCATGCAAGACAAAGTTCTAATGCAAACTTCCCCATATTCTTCAAAATGCAGACTGTTGCAGACAGTTTTTTCTCTTTTTTCAGGTAATGAAAAGATGCATTCTAAAATAGACATTCATTGTTAGTGCATTAAATATCTCACTTCATTTATAACACCAAATGAAGAGGCTTCTTCTTCTAAAATCTGAAACCCTTCTGAGTATATTACATTACACCATTATCCACCTCTCCACAAAGTGGTATCTATCAATATGTAAAAATTAGAAAATGGGGTGCACCAAAGAGTATTTAGGTTATGTTTGGTCTAGGGCCAGCCCTGATTTGTGTTATCCTGAGTTGAAATTAAAGGACATGAGTGTCTAGCACACTGGCAAATTTTTTTAGTCAAATATTGCTGCTTTTTTGTCTAGCTCAGGTTATATTTTCATAATACTAAGGTCCTCTATATGCAGCACATTAGGTTGTGAGACAGAACCCATGTTATATTATTCCATTTTCTTATAATCTAATTTTTATTCAATAGTAATATCTGTTTTAAAAATTAGTTGTTTATGCTATTATTGCAAATTGTATAAAGGCATTTGCTAACACGATCTCTATATGTGCAGGCTGGAAAGATTCACTTTGGTTATGTGTATACCATGAGTATACTTGGCTGCCTAGCAATCCATGCTTTGTTAAACCTGATGAGTATACCAGGCATCTCCTATGGATGTGTGGCCAGTGTCTTGGGCTATTGCCTTCTCCCAATGGTAATACTTTCCTCCTGTGCCATCCTATTTTCCCTACAGTAAGTATGTATGTATATGTATATTTATGTGTATATGTATGTATATTTATGTGTGTATGTATATATATATATATATATTTCCATTTACTGATATAATAACCACTTGATACAGAAATAATGACACAATGGGGGTGATGTATAAAAAGTGAATCACGAGGTCTGCATTGCAACCACTGGAATAGTCCAATCAGAAGTAACATTCCATATTTTAATATGGCGATAAATCCTCTTGTGGATTAAAACATCAAAGCTCTACATCTTTGAATGGCCACCTTATCCCTTCTTTAAATTTGCCATAGTTGCTTGCTAAGGCCAATGGAGCATTCCTGCAAGGGAACATTCACTTTTCTTTCAAAATTAATGATGCTCTAAGTCGCAACAACCCTCAGACCCACGGAATGCCCTGTAAATGGTAATTTTCCAGTGCGCTTTCACCCCTCACCACATGGAAGTTCCTATAAGTTATGCCCAACATTACCTTTTGATGTAAGTTTTCCCTAATAAAATAATTCCAGTTCTACTTAGGATACTAATATACATATAGCTTGTTTCGGGTGATTACATTGAAATTATGGTGACCAAGTAGTTTCTTTAAGCAGGAACAAATAAAAAACAAAAAAACTTTTTTCTTATGAATGTCCCTGGTATAATTGAAAATCCTAAACAGTTAAATCATAGAAGAATTAAAAAATATGTAGTTATGATTATTCAGCCTTGATAAGTGAAATTGGGTGACTGTGTTGAGCAAAGGTCAATTCATATTCATATAAATGATTATTTTATTATTGATTATTGTGCAGAATATCAAGCAGAAATTATCCCATTACATATTGCATTACATTATGCCTGCATTGATTAAAAGTTTTTATAACATTCTATTCTCGATAACTCCAAACAACATTTCCTTTATTCATTATTGTACAAAGTTGTATGCAAGCAACAGATGCAAAGTACTAGGTCATCCAGTTCTATACTATTTTGTATGTTTTTGTTAGGTCTGTAGAAATCATTGGGATTCATGTTGATTTTACATTCACCTGGCATGTCATTTCTCAGTGTGGGCCCAACAACACTGCAGGATTTTAGGATATGACAAATACACCCGCGGTTGCATGAGGTTATCTTGAACTTCTCTATGGCTGAGTAGGTTTTACAACTTAAAATGAGAAACTGTAATCTGCTAGAAAGACATTGCTTTATATCGTAGAACTAAATAAGCATTTCTTCGGATTTAAACCAATGAAGCCCACCATTTAGTGAAAAAAATAGAAAATGCTTTCTCTACCCACGGTTGCCAACCCCTTACATTAAATGACCTGCTTCACAATCTGAGGAATGTGGCCCAGACAACTATTAGGATGTAATAGTACAGCCTATGTATTTTGCATTCACCAGTGCATAGGAGATCAGGCAGTCTTATGGCAGCCTGGAGTCTTCCCTGTCAGTGGAGTCATTATCGCAAGTATAATGACACGAGCTTTGAGACATTACACTTCAACAGTATGAATGCAATTTAAGCCCTCTCTTCCAGCAGTAACACCTCTGGAAAGACTGTAAAACATAATAGTTTCATAATAGTTCCCAGCGGGGCTTTCCAGATGCTGCTAGGATCCCTAATGGTACTCTGATCAGCATATCTAGGCTATAGAGTCCTGCTTGCTGATCACACTGCTGCAATGGGGATCAAATTGAAGACAAGAAACAAAAATAAACAAAAGGACCCAAATAATGTCTCCATTTTGTTTTGAGAATGAGGTCTATAAAGAAGATAATAGTAACAATGATTAAAAATATAATAAAGCGAAAAAATTAAAAGTAAAGAATGTTAGGTCCTCAAACACTTCTTCTTCCATATGAGATATAAAATTAAAAAAAAAACATTCCTTGTGCCCAAACTAATCACTTAAATACCAAAAATCTGTTTTATTTAACAAAACATAGAAAAAAACAAGGTATGTGATTATTACCATCAGAAATTAATGTAGGTATATAACACCACCTTGGCTGTGCAGATGTTTAAATAGTCTGAGTTCAAATAAAAAAATATACCACACATTGCAACAATTGGTAAACTTATGCTCATGCTATTTTTATTCACATAACACAAAATAGCACAAAAGTTTCTGGGCAGCAACCCTTTCTTAATGTGTAATAGCTTGGTGGCACAGGTCAGCGGTAGATTCAGAGTCTGATCCACACTAACACACACCCTGACTCCCACACTAGCACCCAGACACTCACACTAACATACCCAGACACTCACACTAACCTACTCATATACACACACAATATATTAATTGTATGGGTCCACAAAGCACAAAACGAGAAACCATGATTGCACAAACATATGGTAAAAATGTGTAAGTGTCAAAAAGCAGAGTTGGTCATGAAAGAGTTAAATTAAAGTTAA
>VKOC01007012.1:0-14795 GCA_009364415.1 Spea multiplicata
ACCCGGCACAGACTAACTAATTGAACAGGGAGGGAGACCAGTGGCATCGGCAGGGTAAGTTGCAGCATTGGGGTTTTAAAGTGTGAGAAGACGAGTATTTCTTACACAGGTGTATACAGTTTTGAGGGAACAACAGTTTTGCTTATAATTCCATCCTTTATCTATATTTAACCAAGTTGGATACATGAGAGATTAACCTAGACTTGTGCATTCATTTTAATTCATTTGTACAAATGTCTGAAAACTTGAAAGGGCCCAAATGAAACAAACAAAATTAAGCTTAAAGCTCAGAATTTTTTCTTCAATTTTGTTTTTTCACCTTCTGTCACTCTCTCTTAGACTTTCTGTCACAATCCCAATGTGGGCATACCTTCTTTATCTCCTTTTCCACAGCTCAGCTTCTTGTTCTCCACTTCTTCTTTCTCTTAATGTTCTCCTCAGAAATGCTTCTTCTTCTCCACTGATCCGTCTGCATTATTCTGGCCTCCTGAAGTTCTTCCACATCAGGGTGGAGGTTGTCCCTGTGGTGCGCATCAAGGCTCTGCCCTGATGTGGAAGTGCTCCAAGAGGTCCGGGTAGCACAGTGGATCATTAGAAGAAGCGAATCACCAGAGAATAAAGAAGAATCAAAAAGCGTAAAACAGGAAGAAAAGGAGGTATATGGGGTGGAGAACAAGAAGACGTGCAGTAGAGACACTGAGAAGATAGAGAGACATTTTAAGAGATTGTGTGAATGAGAGAGATAAAGAACATCACAGAGAGTGAGTGGCAACAAATGTTTTGTTTCAGAATAAAAAAAGACCTCTCTATTATGTTTGAATGGAAAGGACAGGATTAAAATTCATTGTCTGAAATCCATTGTATGCCATTAATAAGTTTCATGAATACAAAAATTCTTGTAATTATTTGACATATGATATAATGACTTTACTTTTTTTTACAGATATGATGAAAATCTTTATGGAATGGAGACTGATTGCTTTTGTTGTAAAGAAGAAAAATATGAAACAAGGACTGTTAAGTTAGACTGTACTGATAATATTAAAATCCCATACACATACAAATATATAACAGGGTGTAAGTGCGTGCAATGTATTACAACAAACAATGTTCATGGCATGATCTAAAATTAATTTAGCTGTCTACAGAACAAATAATGCTTCGTATACCCTTACTACATGAAATTAGCACAATGGACTTAATTACATGGGGCTTTTACTATTATTCTTCCTTATATAAAAAATAAAATATATTTACTATGCTTGCAATCTATGTGTGTTATAGTATTTTTTTATTATTATTATTCATATGTGAAGAACATGTGTGTGGGGGGGCACAAAAAAATACCACCACAAATTTTGACAAAGGCTTGATATATGATTTGATGAGGTAAATTGAACTGACCAGCTTCAAAGATGTCCCAAATAGCCATGGTGGCAGACCATATGTGAAAGCTCCAAAGTTAGAAAATGCGCACTTCCCAAATGTGGTATGTGGGGCGTGTTTGACATATACTAGAATCTATAAATTTATACCCTGTACAATTTGTGTGAAAAAATATTAACAAAATTATGACCACAAACTTTGGCAAAGGCTGATGGTAGAATCTTGTGCATGCAATGGGTTTAAAAATCAGCATTTGAAATAACTTGGGCTTTCTAGTTTTCAAAAATATATGGATTGATGGGGTAAATTGAATTAGCCAGTTTCAAAGGTGGCCCACTTAGGACATGGGGGCAGTAGGACCAGATGTCAAAGTTTCAAGTTAAAAAATGCACACTTCTCAAATGTGGCATTTTACCTCCCAAATAACCCTACAAGCCTAAGCATAGGGGTATCCCAATACTCGGGGGTGTTGCTGAACACATATTGAGATGTTGTTTGACAGTGACTAGGAGCTGTACATCCATACCTGAAGTATGATGACAACACAACATAAATTACTACCACAAAGTTTGACAAAGGGTGGTAGTAGAATTAGTGCATGGAAAGGGTTAAATACCGGCATTTGAAATACCTTGGAGTGTTTCCAAAAATATATGGTTTGATGGGGTAAATTGCATTGGCCGGCTTCAAAGACACCCGAAATGGCAAAAAAAGGTACAAAAAATAAAAAATAGCCTGGTCCTTAAGCAGTTAAGCAAAAGCAATTAAAAGAATGTTGTTTTTGTTTCAAACTAGAGCCAGAGCTAGAACAAATATTTGCTGAAACCAGCTTCAATTGGAACTATCACATCTAAACATAAAACTTTAAATTAATTAAACTAGCAGTGAAAATAATCCATTACTTTTCTTAACATGTTGATAACATGCTGGTAAGGGGGGCAATTGCTTTCTAGGCTGCTTTCATTTGATTATTGCGGGCCACTTCCCAAAGGAGTGTATTTTACATAAAATACCATGGATTCTTTTTGGCCCCCTTGTGAGTTTTCTCTGGAGTTCTTAGGGAAATATTTATTGGACAGCTTCGTTATTTATGTGGTAAACACATTTACCAAACCTTATCTCATTATTTTTAAAGCCCCAAGGGTTAATACTTTTTCACGCCTTGCAGGGCGGGACCTGAGTGAATTGCAAATGGCCGCTTAATTCGCGAGCTCTGCAGACCCACCGCATTAAAACCTTGAACTCCGGTACAAAATCTTACTATGGGCAAGAATTCTCAACCCTCAGCTACACCTAAAGCCCACCAGGTTAAGGAGAAAGCAACTCAATACCTCGGTGAAGGCGTTCTTCCATAACCTCCACGATGCTGATTCCCGCGAGTCTGCGTCGAGGGCCTCGCCACCTGGCAGTCCGCGTAGTGCTATATATATCGGAGGACCCGTCTGAGGCCAGCCAGGATGCCAATACCCTGCGGATTCAATCACATTCACAAGCTCATCTCAATTGGCAAGATTCTCTCCAAAATTTACCAACCAAGGCGGACCTCATCGCTATCATCAATGAAGCACATGCTCCGCTGCGTGCGGATCTCTCGGACATCAAACATGATCTCCAGCAGATCGGCGATCGAGTAGCCACATTGGAACAGGACAACACTAGTACCCGTTCTGCGGTTGACATTCTCTCTGACCAAGTACAACTCCAGGCTTCCACTATTTCCCGCCTCATGCAGGAAATGGAGGACCTCGACAATCGTGCCAGGCGTTCTATCTTATGCCTTTGCGGGATCCCTGAATCCTTTCCCCCGACGGAGATAGCGGGCACTCTACGCGCCATTTTCAATGGCTTACTCTCGAGATCTGCTGAAACTGACATCAAGTTAGACCGTGCAAACCGTGCGCTCCGGCCTGGACAACCTGACAACCAGCCGCCTTGTGATGTCATTTGCTAGCCTCCTGCCCCGGGCGCCACTCCTCCGTATGGGCCTTCACTGCAAGAATACACTGATAAACACCTGCCCTCTCGCCATCCATCACTTCTAGAGGCCCCTATTAGTCTGACGGAGGGTGAGGAAGCAATTAAATCCCTACCTAACGGCAAATGCCCAGTGCCCGATGGGTTCACTAAAGCATGCTATCAGAAATTTGTCTTGGGCCCTCATCTGGTCACCTTATTTAATGGCCTCACCAGAGGGGATCGCCTGGATCCGCATACTAACACAGCACATATTACCGTGATACCTAAACCTGGCAAGGATACTGAAAACTGTGGGAGCTATCGCCCCATATCTCTTCTTAATACAGATATCAAATTGCTAGTGAAAATCCTCACCACCCACCTTAAACCACACATTCCCTCACTAATTCACCTGGATCAGGTGGGCTTCGTCCCGGGGCGGGATGCAAGAAACAATACAATGAGGGTAATTAATCAATGGTTGCCTTTACCAGCCGGTCACCCTGTCGAATGGTACGCGTCAGGGGTGCCCCCTGTCACCGCTTCTGTTCATCTTGAGGATGGACCACTGTCCTCGCCTTTGTTCTTGCCCCCCGAGCCAGCCGCCCAAGTCCTTTGTGACCCAGGTACTAGGCCCTTCCCGAGGACCGGGTTTGATGGCGCTCCTGTTTCTGTGTAAACATTTACTCAGATTTGTCCTGGACATGTTGTCTAGGTGTTCTTTTGTCATTTGTTTTGATTATTTTTCCGTTTGTATATTTTGACGTGTGCCGATGCGCCGCAGCTCTTCCGCTCTCTCCAGGTGTTGTACAATGAGCCCACATACTATCGCCCCATATCTCTTCTTAGTACAGATATCAAATTGCTAGCGAAAATCCTCGCCACCCGCCTTAAACCACACATTCCCTCGCTCATTCACCTGGATCAGGTGGGCTTCGTCCCGGGGCGGGATGCAAGAAACAATACAATGAGGGTAATTACCATAATTTCTCATGCCCAGCACCACTCATCGCTTTGGCCCTTGTCTCCACAGACCCTGAAAAAGCATTTGACAGGGTGGCCTGGCCTTACCTGTTCCGGGTGCTTCGATGCCTGGGTCTAGGCCCAGGGTTTCGAGGATGGATCGAGGCTTTATATTTTAACCCAACAGCCAGGATTTCGGTCAATGGTTGCCTTTACCAGCCGGTCACCCTGCCAAATGGTACGCGTCAGGGGTGCCGCCTGTCACCGCTTCTGTTCATCTTGAGGATGGAACCCCTGGCCAATGCTATTCCACATAACCCTGCTATTACAAGGGTATCTATTTTTTATAAGGCCCACAAACTTGCATTATTTGCCGACGACATGTTGTGCCTCCTCTCCGACCCAGTACACTCACTACCACGGCTCATCCAGGAGCTAGACACCTTTCAATCACTTTCTAACTACAAAATTAACATGAAGTCCGAGATCCTTGGGGTTAATTTACCAGCTTGTACTAAACAATCTCTCTGCTCCTGTTTCTCATTCCGCTGGTGTGACTCCTTCATCAAGTACTTGGGTTTAAAGATCCCAGGGGATCTCGCCTCCCTGTATGCCCTTAATTTTTTGCCACTACTCCACCAGGTCTCCGCTGACCTACGCAGGTGGGCATATCCCCACATATCTTGGTTCGGTAAGATCTCAGTCATTAAAATGAACATCTTACCAAGATTTCTTTATTTCTTTCAGACCCTCCCCATTTTTCTCCCCCGTGTTTATTTTAGGAGATGCCAGCGTGTCCTCACCAAGTACATTTGGGCATCGGGCAGGTCCCGTCTCGCGTTCTCGCATCTTACCCATCCTAAGAATAGAGGGGGACTGGGCGTCCCGGACTTAGAGCTCTACAACCATGCTGCTCACCTGCGCAGGGTGGTCGATCCATGCCCCTAAACAGTGGGTGGCTCTAGAGGGAGCTTGTCTACCCTTCCCATCCACTCCTACCCATGGCTCCTTGACGTACCCAGGCGCTTCCCACCACTCAAACATCCTTCTATCACACCAACACTAAAGGTTTTTAAGAAATATATGACTCAGGGTCGCCTGACCTCGTCCCCTTCCCCTCTCCTCCCTTTAGCGGGTAACCCTGCTTTTCAACCAGGCTGTATCTTGTCCAGGGCTAGGAAGCTTTCCCCCCTGCCTTCCGGTATCTTAAGACTGTTTCATGTCTTTACCCCTGAGGCTATTAAGCCGCTAAGGGACTTAGTACACAGAGATGTGCCTCTAACTCCTGACCTCCTTTATTTTTATGCCCAGTTGACACACTTTATCTCCACTCTCCCACAACATGACGGGTATCGCAGACCTTTGATGGGGTTTGAATTACTGTGTACCGCTGCGAAGTGGCCCCGTCGGCCCCTTGCCCCTCCCCCTGAGTAATTACACATATTTACACAAACATTCTCAATATTCCAATTTTTTTCTAAATAAAGGTATGGATTTACAACACAAAAAAAATAAGAATACAAATTTCCACACTAGTGCTAACACACATTCTAACACACATACCTGTATACAAACGATCACACAAACTATAAACCTTAACATACACACTCACTCTAACATACATGCTTACTCACTCCAGATGTTGTCCAGACACATTTTTAAAAGCCTTTCATACACTGCAAGCAGTGGTGCTTTTACCGCAGGGTCACATAACACCACATTGCATGACCCCGCCATTAACTGTTTCTTTTTGCTTCTTCAAAAAAGCTTGGACAGAATATCTAGAAACCCCAGTGTGACAGAGACCTGTACTAGGACTGAGTATCTCCGCTGTAGAAATCCTCCTTGCTGTGCATGCTCAGTTGCGCAACAGTTAATCCTCAATAATTCTCCCCCCGAGAGACTTGGTGTAGGGGTAAAACAGAACAAGAGTTTATTGAGGACAGCAAATAATGTATACACAAAACATAATAGGATTAGTAGTATAATCTCATCAACCACCAGACAGCCTGGCGCCACCATATAGTCCTATGGCCAGCAATGCCCACCCAACTAAGAGTCACTATTTCATGGTGATCCCAAGGCAGAGGCGTCAATCCTGGGGTACCAATGTATGGTATGTTTCAAAAAGTGTCAGGAAAAGTCAGCGTGGTATCCTGGCCAGAGTTCCATAGCCGCAGCTGGGTAAACCCCGGTCCTAAAGATTGGTGATAAAACCAAGGTTCCCAAATGAGCTCCCTCTCTGTAACCACTACCGAGCTTAAGAGCGACATGGTGGGACAACAGGTGTCAGTAGCAATTGAGTTCAAATTATCGGCGGGCCACAGTTCCTAGCCACCGCACAGAACTCATGGCTAGGTCCTGTTCAGGCAACAAGCAAGGGGACAGTGGAATCCGACTGGCACAAGGGGCACACAAGGTCTGTGAGCCCTTAATGCTAGGGAAAGTCGATGAATATACTCCTTTGTAAAACACAGGGATTGAGGTGCAATACATGAAAACAGGAATGGGGCCAAAATAACATATTGGACAAACAGATGGACTGTCACACCCTGCCCATCTTTAAATTTCTGCTTGATATAGACCTTGATGATTCGGCTTGTTGCTGTGGTTTTGCCAGGGTTTATGGCACCTTGTTAGTAAGTTTGGCTGTTCCTCACTAGACATGTGCACATAAAGCAAAGTCACTTCAGACAAAATTTTCATTTCGTTTTTGGCACGTTCCGGCAAGAATTTTTTTTTTGCTCGGACAAAATTTGAGGGTCTTGATCCAGAACAAGATTCTGGAGGTGTTTCCCAAGGGGAAGGTCCCTGACATCTTCTGTACTCACCTTTCATTATAGATTTTTTATTATTATTCCCCAGAGTAAGGTCAAAGAGGTGCAGCAGTAGTATTAGGATACTGGGCCTGGGCAGGCGGACAATGGCACATCATAGACACATGCGGCCCCGTGGACCAGTACTGAATTTCCACCACAATATTACAGATTTTTTTTTAAAAAAAGGTTCCCCCAGTGTAAGGATGGTCAAAGATTAGCAGCAGTAGTAGTAGTGGAGGACTGAGTCTGGCAGACAGACACTGTCAGATTATAAACTCAGACCTGATATAAACCAATATCACAGAAAATTTTAAAAAAGGTTTCCCTAGAGTAAGGACAGTCAAAGAGGTGCAACAGCAGCAGTAGTCGAACACTGGGCCTGGGCAGGCAGACACTGGCAGATTATAGGAACATGCAGCCCCATGGAGCCGTACTGAATTTCCACAATATTATAGAAATTTTTAAAAAAGGTTCCCCAAGAGTAAGGACAGTCAAAGAGGTGAAGCAGTAGTACTAGGGCACTGGGCCTGGATAGCCAGGCACTGTGGTGCAGGAATTTAACAAAATTAACAAAAAATAATCAGATTAAGACGGAGACAAAGCAGAAGCACTAGACCTCGCTCAATTGTTTCAATATTGAGTGCTGGGTAGCCTCATTTGGAAAGATTGACTTTCAAGAAAGCCATCTGCTCATCCAGATGTGGGGAGAGCTCTGTTCTCTGGGGGTTAAGTATGTTGCCTGTCACAGAGAAAACCCTACCGCTTTGAACACTGGTGGGTGGGCATGAAATCAACTGCTGGGCCACTAAATAGAGGCCTGGCCAGACAACAGCTTTCTGGCCCCAACAAGGGAGAGGGTCAGTACGAGGAGGTATTGGCAGTTTCTTAAGATATACTTTCACCATTTCAGAGGCTCTACTCTGACATTGTGGTGCTTGGGTGGTAATAGTATCCACCAAAGTATCAAGGGCTACTTCCAGTGGGTCTAGTGCAGCTCCTTTGAATGGATGCAAGGGATTGAGATAGGACATGCCGCTGGTACTACTGCAACTTTTGCTGGAAATTTCCTTTTCCAACTCCTGCATCTCTTTAGCATTCCCCTGGGGTGCTGCATCTCACGTACCCTACGGACAGCATGTCTTTTCAACTTTTAAAATTATTTTTAAGTGCCAACCTGCCTATAACTCTTGTGTCACAAAGGGTGGCTAGCATGTACTCTGGGGTACCATGATGGCTTGCATGAAATCTTTTTTCCCCTTTATCAGCCTACTGATCAGCTCCCCCCCCACCTAGAATCATCTGCCTGGAAAGACCTAATTTTTTTCTGGCAAGTCAAGCATGAATTGTTTAAGGTAGATAAGTGAGGTTAGGACCTGGTAGTGGTCTTGGTCACATACCTAAATTACTTCAGGACCGCCACCACCTGCCCCATTAATGCTGCTTTGACATGCCGCTTGAACGAAAAGCCACAGTAGAGTAGGCTGGTGCAGTGGATATCAGTACCCAACCTGTGTCTGGGAATCAATCACACTCATCGAGATGGCTGAGGTCTCAGTTGGTACTACTGTGTCTGCTTCATGCAACTCGCCGTAGGGGTAGTTCAAGTAAGAAGGCTTCTGTCTATGGTATACCAGTGGCCACTTAACTACTACTTTTTCGTATAAGCCTGCCGCCAGCTCTGCCCACCCCAAAAACACTGGAATCACTCATTCTAACGGACATTTCCAAAAGTTTTATATACTTGCTGGTAAAAATAAAAAAATAATGAAAAGGAATACCCCCTACTCAGGAATTTCACAGATTTCACAGATAGTCAATTGCCAGATTTTGTCAATAATATTTATTATGCAGCAATGAATTGAAGATAATGAAAAATATAACTTGTCCAATAATTACAGGTTTAGCAACTGTTTTAAATTAGTCAAGAACATGTTTTCAATTTTAAATAACTGAAAGACAGTCACAATGTGTGCAGGCCGAGTAGAATATATGGTTTTGTCACCAATATTTATGTATCAATGATAAAGAATAGATGATATGATAGAAAGGTAATAAGAAAATTAACTTGTCCACAAATTACAGGTATGGCTAGTACCATAAATGTCCAACTCTGTTATCGACTAAACTCTGGAACAGGGGAAAAATGTCTCCTGCAGTCCCTGTAATATACTACAGTAGTCACTACAGCTTCTCCAATCCACCCTACAACAGTACATTTTCTGCACTAATATAGACTATTAATTAACTTGCAGTATTGTATATGAGTAACAAGCATTTATCTCAGCCTCTGCTAAACTAACTGTCACTGTCTCACACGCCAAATGCCATCAGTCTGTAAAATGGCATCAGCACACTTATATATCTAATGCTTGTCTCTTCCCCTTGTAATGACCAGCATGAAAAAAGTAAAGAAAAACTCCCACAGGTTGTTGAACCCATCAGCAGCCAGAACCATCCCATTTTTTGGCCACTTCAACGCTTCAGTCATTGATATGTACCATCCTACACACAGTCGCTCCCACTTTACCTCATCAACGAGCGCCAAGACAGCTAGTAATGGTGGCAGGGAATGTGCAGTTTGTTTTTGTCGGAAATGGCCCTCATTATGGTTGATTCGTATGAATGCACAAAACAGCCAATTTTCATTAAAAATAAACAAATGTACAAGTCTATTTCTCACCCAGTTTTATTCCTCCTACACAGCTCATTCTGCTTCAGTTAATGATTGTGTTTCAAGCTACTTATCAAATTGATGACAATTAGCACCTTTTTTGTATAATACACCTAACTACATGCCTACAAAACCCCTGATTGATGCTCTTTTGAAGGCAAAGGGTCTTCACACCAAAGATTGATTTTGAGTTTTCTTCTGTTTCACTCACTTTGCACTTTGTTAAAAGATTAAAAAATTAACATGTGTTTTTTAGCAGCTTGTTTACTGGAAGGAAGCTTTTTTCACACCTGCCTAAAACTTTTGCACAGTACTGTATGTATATATTGTATATCATGAGCTGAGGATATACAGTGACACAGTTCAGTGTATTGTGGATGTCTTAAAATGCTGATTATTTCATGTATCACCTTTCAGTCTATGTTATGTGGTTCAACGTGCCTGGGGGGAAACACTTTCCATTTTAATTCTAGGTTCCCAGTTGTGTTTTTACTTGCTTTGTAGAATTCTTCCAGCTTACGCGTTCAAATACTTTGTCCAGGTAGGTTTATTTTCCCTTTATAAATATCTTTTATACATGCAGCTAAAATCTGTTTTTATTCTTATAGAATTTTGTTTAACTATGACAGATGTCATCAGTGTAACCTGCTCGAAAAGTGAGCAAATCCACCATATACATCTCAATGTACGAGCTTAATGTATGAATGTTTCTGAAAGAGCATAGTTTTAGTGAATTTTGTAACTAAGCATGTTTTAGAAGTACAACTTGGGAGCATTATTGATATCCACTCTGTCAGCTATTCAAGTTCAAGCTATGATAATAATGGTTTAGCTGAAAAACCATCCAGTAAATTTGTCTCTGTACACTTAAGTAAATTGAATTTTATATTGAAATATAATATTTTTAAATATTTAATCCAATCTTTCTTTATAAATAGTTAGTGGACCAAAGGCTGGATCCAGGGCGACAGACCTGGTCGCTACAAAAATTTATTTTTCGACTGCAAAAAATAATTTTCCAAGAAGATAAGTTCCCTGGTTTTAAATGAGAATTCAAAGTGACTTAAATTGTTTCCAAATAAGCAAATAAAAAGAAATTAAATGTTATAAGTACATACTACATATATCACAACTACTGCCCAGCTTGATATTGATTTCAAACTCACTTGATTTCCTTTTGACTATTAGCACTAGAGACAATACTTTCTTGAAAAATGCAACCTTTTTTATGAAAATATTTTTTTCTTCAATGTGTGTTTGTTACATGTAGTGTGAAAGAATGTGCATTGTGTATAGTCTAATATGTTACATTTTGCCCTAGGCAGATAGCTGAGTATTGGTTCATACTTCTGTATGAAATGGAGAAATAACACTAGAAATTTTACATGAAATTACTGGCTGAGCAAAATGTATACATAAAATTAGGCAAATATTGTTCAGCAATTTATTGATACTCCAGTTTTATTATAGATAACAAAAATAACAAGAATGACTCTGCTGCATTTCACTCTAATCTTCACATGTAAGTATAATTGCCAATTATGTCAGACAATATCTTGAACTTGTGATTCTAATACATGTACCATATAACTTTTATGTGTTTATAAAGAGAATGTTTGATTTTTTACCTTGTAATCTGACCAAAGTGAGAATGTATTTCCCACTGAGACAAGTAGGAAATTACCGTAATTTAATGGATTTTTGTATTTCTATGAGTTAAATATGGCTGCATAGTAATGTAGTTTACAACAGCACAAAAAACCCCAGACTTTCCATATATGAGTATTTTTGTTGTTATTGCATAGAGCCTCATTTTGTATCAGCTGAATAGATTACAGGTTAAAAATGCTATTTGTCCTGTCTCTTCTCATTTTAGTTACTCTATCAATAATGTCACAGCATTCTTATTCTTAAATTGTTATACATTTTGGTTCATTAATATATTAAACTGCCCGGTGAGCATAATCCTTAGAGTATGCCTTAGTATTCATAAGAGTTACTTCTGGTGTATTTGCTAACTTGAGTTTCAGCTTTCCACATTTAGTGTTACCCATAATTAATGACCAGTCAATTTAGATTGGCTGAGCTGACCCAACATAATGTATAGTTAGCTTGCGGGAACGTCTTGGAAGTCAGCTCACTGCCTAAATTTTACATTATGCAGACCAAGCCTGTGCTCTATATGTAGAGATTTGGCCATTAATGCATAATTAAGTTAATCAGATAAATTATGTACTCATCTGGAATTTCCAGGTTTAGTTAATATTCCCTGGTTTCTCTGACTTTGTATTGTTCATTAAAACATGTTTTGCCAGGCAAAAAGTAAAATGGCATGTAAAGACTCCAGGGCTCCAATTTATGTTTTACTTTCAAGATGGAACCTGTTTCAAATTCTAAAGTCTGCAGGGCAAATAACAGGGAAACTGGAAGTATTTGACTCCAGGTCACTATGTAATATAGGTCTCATTTTACAGCACAGAATGAATATCTATATCTGAGAATTACAAAAAAAATATTTTACAATAACCCAACAAGTTGGAAAAGTGTATGCATTTTTAATGATTTATGATATTTTGCTTGTGTATTTGTATAAAATCTTTATTTCTCAATACCAAAATATAGTATAACAAAACTATAACTAGTACACATATGTAAGGAGAGATCAATTTTGTAAAGTTTGTTGTAAACATTTTAACCCTTTGGATGCAACATATTGTTTCCATATTTAATGATTGAAAAGGCAGGATTGTGGGAAAATTACTGTTCATTCATTGTGAAGTAAAAGGGTTAACATCACATGAAAACATATTTTTTTCTATTTGATAGCACAGTTAACTCTAGTAAACAAAATAACAACTCTCCTTTGTATGAAATGGCAATAGCTTGCTTGGAAATATAATTTTTTTCTTTCAGCCTGTTACTTTTGTATTATTTTCTCAACTGTCAAATTGTTTAAATCGAGTGATCACTGTTCCTTTCATACAAAATATATTTATGCTTCCCCTTCAAAAAAAAGCATTGGTAAGTATTGTGAAAACACAGGAAAGCTGTCAAAGTGCTTCATGTCATCCAACAATTGGAGATCTCCTTGTGGGAAGAAGTCAACAGCTCTTGGCATCTTCAACGTGTGGTCTTGATGAACCTCAAAGATACTGCATTGTTAGCTACCTTGAGGTTTGTATGTCTTATATGTTAAAATGAAGCCTACATCGCTGTGTTACAATTATAGAATACAAATATTTGTCTGATGTTAAAATGAAAGTGCCCTTTAACGACTGT
This sequence comes from Spea multiplicata, assembly GCA_009364415.1. Classification (NCBI taxonomy): domain Eukaryota; kingdom Metazoa; phylum Chordata; class Amphibia; order Anura; family Pelobatidae; genus Spea; species Spea multiplicata. Next base: position 13,075 of record VKOC01007012.1, read on the forward strand.
ATATATTACACATGAAAAAGTGTAGCTGTTAACAGTTTGACAAATTCTATTGATCCCACAGGGATCAGAATTCCATATGATTACTTATTCTCCCTCATTGTAATATTGCTACAGAATCTGCTGGCACTCTATAAATAGGATGCAAAATGTATTTATTTATTTAGAAAATATTTCCAAGATTTCCTTTATTTCCAATTATGTCCTTGTATGATCATATAAAACATTATACTAACAAAACAAATTGTTGTACTAGGATTAGGTCATTTTAATGTCTTTCCATATTTTATGGTACCTGTTCTTCCAAATTGAGGTTTTCTTTTTAATTGAATGCTGTCTGTTACATATTTATAAGTAAAACTATAGGATGTAATCTTTGTTTTTTTCCATTCTAGGACGGTCAAAAATGTTTCACCTGTGATTCGAGATACCCCTATAATCCTTATACACATCCTAATAGTCATCTGATTGAAAACATTATCACAACATTTGACCCAAACTGGAAAAATAAGTGGTGGCAATCAGAAAATGGTAAGAATAAATTACTAAATAAACTAGGTAAATTGAAAATAGTATGCACAAAAGCATTACTGACACATTTTCAAGTGCAAAAGCATGTCTATACTTGTTATAATATAACAAGTAAGAATACAACATAAATATTTATGTACATTTTATTTATGTTTACTTAAACCATGGATCCGAATGGGTCGATTGGACCTGTTACATTCAGGAGACCTGCTCATGGCAACCAAGCCACATGGTACTTGGAGCTGGGTCTCCTCTGATTACTTGCTTACCCGGTCTGCATGGTCACGTTGAGTTAGGTGTAGAAGAGGGGAATTGTAAGGCCCTACCTTGCAGAAGCATGGGAGGTTCTCTCCCGGAAGAAACGCTGGCACCGCTCAATGCTGTATGAAGCCGCAGACTAAACAAAATCAAATTTTTAAAGACATGTTCAAAACAACCCTTTTTCTCCTGAACACAAAAATGTAAGATGTTTTTAAGGTAGAAATAATAATAAGGTATTATTTTAATGTCCTTAACCTAATTTTTGTTTGCATTGTAGGTAATGACTATGTTAGTATTAGACTGGACCTGGAAACATTATTTCAGTTCAGCCATCTCATCATAACCTTTAAGGTATTTAAGTTTAATAGGCATTTTATAACATATAGAGTTATTAATAACATGACAGTGATATATTGATTATTTATATTATTATGTATAACACAATGTTTTCTATAACATAATGAAAGAACAATAATTAAAGTTGAAGCCAAGTGATTTTTTTTAACTACAGAGAACAACCAACACAGAGACCCATGGATGGGCGTAGGAACCCCCTTTTTTCTCCCCATCAGATAACTCTTTCCTCACTATCCCCTACCCCACTTTCACCCCATCTCTTTTTTTGCAAACACGTAGAATAATATATAACTTGAAACTAGGGATGCACCAAAAGGAAAATTCTGGACCGAAACCAAAAAAATAAAAATAAATAAATAACCACACTTAAGTAAGTAACACACCAAAATTGGACAAAAAAATTCAATAACATTAATATTATATAATTATTAACAAAAATCACACTCCTATCATGCACAGGTTCTAGCATGTACTGGTTGCCTGGGCATATTGTTATTTCATTTTTCTGTCCAATTTTGGTGTGTTACTTACTTTTAATAAAAGTATGGTTAACACACCAAAATTGGACCAAAAAA
>VKOC01007013.1:0-22296 GCA_009364415.1 Spea multiplicata
TTATAATACGGTAACCTCACAATGTTCCAGAATCATTTATTATATTTTAATATAATAAAGAGGAAAAATTAAAAAAAAGAGTTCATTATTTATTACAAGGCGTTAAGCCAGCCGATAAACCAACAGAATTATTGTTTTCTTAATTTATACAATAAATAAAATTATTTTTTTAAAATTTAGAATTAAATATTTATTACAGGACAGGGAACTAGCAGAGAAATATAATTATTTATCTTGATACACAGAGAGAAGAACCAAAGATTTTATTATTTATTACAAAGTAACAATATAGACTGGTGAGAAAATTAATTGGTTATTACAATCGCCATCTATAATAAATAAGTTTTTTACATTTAATTACCCGATGCAATATTGTAGGCGTATTTGTCGTAAAGTATACTAAAGTTGGTGTAATTATATTTCCAAGAAATTATGTAATTGCATTTATGCTAAAGAGAAGCAACAGATTTTTAAAACACCATTTTTGATTAAAAAACCCCACAAAATAAAAAAATCTAATAATAAAAAAATAAAAATAATAAAATATACAAAAATAATATTTTTTGATTTATATCAAATATTGGGAGGCAGGTTCATAACAGGATACTTAACATTACAGAGTATTTTTTTGTAAATCTGGCAAAAAAAAAATAGCATTTTTATTTTTCTAAAATGTGCTTTTTAGGGCAAGCTCCTTACAGAGTGATGTAATAGGTATTAAAGAAAAATAAATAGAAATGATGATGCTATTGACCCGTGTGCGATGGTGCAGGCATGGAATTTAACTATTCGAAAACTCAATCAGCTAGACGTTCCGGATCAATATTTATTTTGCTCATATGAATACTTGTTATGTTGTCTGCCATAAGCGAAGGGCCCCCCCCCACCCGACATAAGACCTTTGTGCCTAGATCAATGCAATCGATACCTAGGGATTCCATCTTTTTTTTGTAAAAACCAGTACGCTGCTGGCTTAGCTTTTATGATAACTATAAGAAACCCCCCCCGGAGACCCCGGTTATTCACACATCAAATAAATCCCAGCGTGCTTTCAGACGCCGATCTAATTATTATTTTTTTTTCCCCTTTCCGTATTTTAAGATGAACGGGATAACGATGTATCGAGCAAACGGTTCCAGGCACTTTAGCAGAAGTGATCGTCGCATGCCGTCGATATCGCGAAATGAAAGGCGGCTCGTGTGGGGCGCGTAATGCGCCTTAAGCAAACGGTAACAGGATCCATACAACCACCTTCAAATTGCTATTGACTTTGTGCCGAAAATACTTTTGACATAATCACTCATAGATGTTTGCCGCTAGGAACGCACGAGGACGTGCGAGGCTTGATCTTTTATCCGATGCTAATTCGGGGGAACCTTTTTTTACGGAACACCAGGAGAAAATGAGATGTCCCGTGGCCAGCGATAATTAAACCGTAATGATACGTTTCAATAAGCAGAAGCCACCGACGACGCTCTGCTGCCTGGCTTTGAGTTGGACGCCGAATGTCTACAGAGATAGATCGCTAGGATCTTACAGTCAATGGACATGGACAAAAGATGAAAGGCCTCTTGGATATTTGAAATCCAGCTAGGCTGTTCTGGTTTAAGCGGTTGTCACAATACCAAGGGAGAATAATTTGCTGATAAGGAAAAGTATTATTGCCACGTTTTGCCACCATTGTTGAGGAACAGAAGGTTTTAGAGGTTCCTCCGCTAGATTAGGGTATATCAACCAAATCAGGATAATTTGGCGGATGCGCACACCTGGGAACTATCCGTGTTTGACCCAGGGTCTCCTGGTGAAGTCCTGCTTCCCTGGGTCTCCGGGTCAGAAAATGGAGTTTGGTTCACACGACCCCTTATTAACCAACCTCATACACGAGTGGTCGGAGGCTGGTAATTTACCCTTGGAGTGGCATGAGGCCTACTTCTCATTTTAAATGGTGATACAGAGGACAGATCTCAGATGGATATTTTGAATTAGGGCAGCAATAATCCCAACAAGTTCCGTTCCCAGGCAGCCCCAGATTTCAAAAAAATGAAATGCAGAGTAAATGCAGTGACCCCCCCCGTCATAATCTATCCTAGATCTTTGTAGTGTATTTTTACCATTTTAGCCTGAAATAATTGTAAGAATAATATGATATCATTTTGTTAATTATGTATCAGGGCTGGACTGGCAATCACGGGACGCCCTGGCACCTTAAGCCCCGATGACGTAAATCCGACCAATGGGTAGGTATGGGCGGCCACATGTTATTCTCACGTAGCATGTGGTCGGGCATATCTAGCCGCCGGCTGCATCCCATCTTCCACTGGTTGCCACGGGTCGGTTGAGCGCTTTTGCCCAGTGTGCCAGATGGCCAGTCCGGTCGGAGTCACAGAATCTTAAAATGTCAGTAATATTCCTACCTGCAGATGTAATTTTCCTTGCAAGCGTCAAGCGGGGTGAGGCAGTTGGGCTTCTCCTTTGATTCATAAGAACAAGCCGGAACAATGGTTTGTCTTCTGCGTTCCGCGCATGCCGTGTCCTCACAAGGGCAGAAGAGCAGCTCGTTGGTGTACTCCGCAGGCACGCGGTCAAAAAACTTTCTCAGGGCTTTGTGGCACTTAGAGCGGTTGCAAAAGCCAGTCCGTGGCAAATGGCGGATACACACGGTGACATAATCAGTTCGTAACCGCTGGCATGTTTCATCCACGTTACAAGCTTTAGCGGCATCCAGGCAGCGGTTCACTTGCGTGACTTCGTTCTCTGAACCTGCAGAGGATGTCAAGAAATGAACAGTAAGTCAAAGATGAACAATATTTACTTTACAGAGAGGGCGGTAGATAAGTGGAACAGCCTCCCAGCAGAAGTGGTAGAGACTAATACAGCGAGGGGAGTTAAACATGCATGGGGTAGGCATATGGCTCCCGAATCTATGACGAGACCAAAACGCGGTAAGAGTGGAGAGATCCCTGTTATATCTGTCCTAGCGGCTGCGTGGCGCAGATTATATAGTCTGACCTAGGATAGCATTACCCACTAATCCCCAAAAGAGTTCAAGCCCTCCGAGCCCCCTTTGCATTTCCCCTGGGGGTATGAGTGGTTGAGTTGCTTAGCGCTGAAATATGATGTCATTCCTGGCCTCTACATCATGTAACGGAGTACGTCTGGGCTACAAATCCCACCCATAGTCCAGAACACAATTCCATTCCCCAAGGAAGCCCCCCGGATCTCTGCAGTTGCTTCTATCACCAACATCTCAGTGAAACACAGAACCTGCCGGCAGATCGGCCCCATTCGGCCCCCGTCCAGTCTGCCCGTTTCTCCTGCTGTAAAGACTCAAACCTTAATCAGTCGTTGGTCTCGTCTTAGATTCAGGAGCCGTATCCCTACCCCATACATGTTTAATACCCTCACTGCTGGGAGGCTGTTCCACTTATCTACCATCCTCTCGGTAAGGAAGAGCAGACATAGCCCTTTGCCTAGATCTCAAAATCTCTTGCAGCGTCTGGTGGCCGATACATTGAATCATAGCCAAGTTCTAATACAAATGATCTGTTTTAAAGATCCATAATTGTAGTTCGAGGTCTCTGACATTATGTTACAGCCACTAAAAAAAATAGACAACACCAGATGTACCATTTCTATCCTCAAAAATGAAACGTGGTATTAATACTCATCTCTCCGGGCTGGTTCTAAAGACCAAATAACATATGTGATGATTGTTTTCTTAAAAAAAGGGGGGGGGGAGCAATCATTTCTGACTACTGAAACGCGTTTCTTGAGTTAGTCCTAAGAAATAAGGACATCTGGTCACTTAATATCTCCATCGATCATCCAAAGATTTCCTTAGTGCCGGATCTTCCGTGGGTTTCTGGCGAGGAACTGCTCACAGCGCATAAATCCACATCTTTCAACGTTACGGGGGCTGCACATACAGTTCTTAAGGACCCTAAGGGAGATGTTCGGTAATTGAAAGCAGGTGGTTTTGGATGATATCATTCCATTATTTCTTTCCCAAACTTGCTGGGTGGTTTATAGAACAAGTTGATTATTCTCTCCGGAGCCTACTGTCCAAAGTCTTCCCAACCTCCCACTTTGTGGATTTATTGGGCTCTCAAACAAGCTCTCACAGTATAAAAAGTGAAAAGAATATTGTTTTCAGGCAATGATTATTTACGTGAGATCCAGAATATTTACTGATTTCATCTTCCGGGGGGGGCATAAACATCTTTTAGCAATACCCCATCAGCAAAATTTGAAATTGACAGTCTGTTTCATCAACTAGTTTGATGACATCATAGCAACTCCATATGTATTTTGTATTTTCTTTACACAGACTCAGGAAGCCGGCTATTATTTGGAACTTCTCTGTCTTTAGAAACAAGGGCAGATTAATTAAATTGGTAAATGGACTGATTTATTACACGTAGAACTGTGTACATATATCTACCCTATTAACAGAGAGAAGAGAGAGAGAGAGAAAGAAAAGAAAAAAGGGAGAAGAGAGAAAAGAAAAAAGAGAGAAGAGAGAGATAAAAAAGAAGAGAGAAGAGAGAAATAAAAGAAAAAGATAGCAGGGAGAGAGAGAAAGAAATAAAAGAAAAAAGAGAGGAGACAAAAAAGAAAAGAGAGAGAGAGAGAGAGAGAGAGAAAGAAAAATAAAGAAGAGAGAAAGAAAAGAAAAAGAGAAGAGAGAGGGAGAAAAGAAAAAGAGAGGAGAGAGAGAAATAGAAAGAGAAAAAAGGAAAAAAAAAAGAGAGAGAGAAAGAGAGAGAAAAAGGAAAAAAGAGAGAGGAGAGAGAGAGAGAGGGAGAGGAAAAAAAAAAGAGGAGGAAAAAGAGATGAGAAAAGAGAGAAAAAAAAGAAGAGAATTAAATCGAAGAAAAGAAAAAAGAGAGAGAAGATTAGAAAGGAAATAAAAGAAAAAAGAGAGGAAGAGAGAAAAGATAAAAAGAGAAAAGAAGAGAGAGAGGAGGGAGAAGAAAAAGAGAAGAAAAAAAGAAAGGAAAACCGAAGAGAAAAAAAGCAAAGAAGACGGGTGAGAGAAGAGAAGAAGACAAGAAAAGGAAGAAAAAGTAGAGATGAGAGAGAAGAAAAATAAAAGAGAGGAGTGGGAGAGAAAAAAAAAGAGAGAGAAAAAGAGAGGAGGAGAGAAAAGAAAAAAGAAGAAAAGAGAGAAGAAAAAAGAAAAAAGAGAGAAGAGAGAGAAAGAAAAGAAAAAGAGAGAAAGAAAAAAAGAGAAAGAATAAAGTCTGAAAAAATATTAAAAAAGCACAGAATACTGGCATGTTTAATACCTGAAAAAAATTCACCTTTCTTTATGGATTTTCTTCCAGCAGCAGAAATATAAATTACCATCAGCCGTCCGGGTCACTGATATACATTATTACCCCCCTCCCCAAAGAGCCGCTCTATGAGTTTACCTCTCTAGAGCTTATGACTCCAGTGTAACCAGAAAACAATCACCGCTGCTTTCTTCCGGCATTTCACGTCTTAGTGAACCCCCAAAAAACACGGAAACTGAATGAGAACTAAAAAATTCCCGGCAGAATCGTATACACGCTAAAAGTCTTCATTCCCATAAGAAAAGGTCAAAATAATGAAGAATAATGACTAAAAATATATGATTTTATACATTTTAATAAATACTGTCTTTTATAGCCCAAAATAAATCGTGACTCTTGGCTGTGGATGATCTACGATGTGTTTGAAGCGAATGCCTTGCCTTCCATTAACTTTAATTATTGTAAGGTATTGTAGATGGAAATAATGCAGAATACACAAAAGGCAGCCCGTTTATTATCTTTCTAGGTCTTTTTTTTTTTTTTACTAGTTCTTTCATGGCCTTCATGCAATTTCTCATCCTTTCGTTCCTTACGGTGTAAATGTACGACGTTTGCACAGACCAGGAAAACAAAAGGCGGTTTTAAAATAAACCAACCCAAAACTGTATTTATTATAAAGCCGCTGGGCCACTCTACAGCGAAACAAGGAGGTAGGAAGTCATATACTATATATATATATATACTAACACAGACACTTACCTGCAGTGATGGAAGCCAGTCTGACGTAGTCAAACCCCCGTACAAATGGCTCATACGGCGAACTCTCCGGGAGATTTATACCTAAAGATAAAATGAACAATTTTATGGAAATCCACACATTTTTGTTCATCAGATATTCATATAATTCGCTCACTTCCATTACCAACACGGACACACAACATAAAAGTCTGTTATCCATGGGCCTGCCGGGTGGAAGAAGGAAGAGCGGGATGGAGAATGATTAGGCACGTCTAATACTCTTAGGCTCCCCATCATTGGGCACCCCCAATAAGTGCCCTATGCTGAGACCCAAACATAGGTCTGTCCAGGAGGGCCTTTGCTTTAATACGGCTGACACCAGGTGGTGGAACCCAGTATAGAATTATAGCCCCATACCAAGCCATGGGAGTCGGATGATTTGGGGTCCCTTATGTAGACTTATTTTTCAGCGAAGGGTCAGCATTAGTCAATGAATCTGTTATGGCAAGAAACCTTCAGGCCTCCTACCAGTGATGGCCACACATAAGGTCTCCTGTTGGAATGTCGGCAACAGATCATAGAGTTTCAGGTACGACGTCGTGCTCCGTAGGATCCAGTTAATGATCTAAGTTGCACCATTTATGTTCACCCCTACAGGTCAAATATCTTTTAGCAACCATTTTTTTGGAATATTTTCATTATTAATTCATTTTTCTTCATCCTCAGTCTCCAGATGTGGATAACGGGACTCAGAGTTAAAAAACAGACTCTCCATCTGCGTGGGGACAGGTATGGATGTCCGGGTTCTCTAACATAAATGATGTACTGTATTGTAACAATGTAGCTCAGGTTTCAGGTGCGTGAATCTGTCGCCATGGAAACACGCTACTGGGAGCGATGCCAGTCTCTGCAATTTGCGACTTATTTGGATAAATTCCGCTGCCCTCGACCTTCTAGCTGCAATAAAGTATCGAGGAGAGTTTATGCAAAACAAATGGAAACCTAATTAGTTTTATTAGCACAACAAACAATAACGCTTTTATTGCGCAGCCGGAGCTCTACTGCGGTCTCTCGTTTCCATTTTGGCTTTGGTAGCGTTGGGGGCAGCGGCGACTGTCATTATTGGGGGGAAAGGTATGCCTATGCTTGCGGTTAGTTAAACGGGTTTGTATCGTAAATGATATGGTGACCATGTGTAGCTTATGAAGAGCTAAATTCTTCAAGAGACCACCAGGAACATCTCAATGTTGGTGAGCTTTCTGGAGTGTAGTTCTGCTGTCAGCGTCACCTCGTGGTAATAAGACCAGAACATGGTTCCTTGGTTCCCATAAGAGTTGTTCTCAGCATGGTGGGTTAGTCAAGGGCAAACGTAGACTTGCGTAGGTCAACGCCGTCCAAGCAGAGTTGTGAGGAGGACCTAAAGACACTTGGGTGTTTTGGTCTACGGGGGCTTTAACAGCAGCAACAGAATTGAGCTTGAAGGCACACAGTTGAGGAACAAGCACAAAACGTAGATCCCTCGAGGTAATCCATTAGAATATAATTTGAGGTTGTTTAGGAAGGATACCTAGGGCCAGTTTTACGGACCCCTCTAAACGTACGGTAAATGGGTGGTGGAAAAAGCATGGTTTGCAATTTTAGTGTCATGATAAATGGATTCGTTGAGAAAACAGGAGAAAGGAAGAACTTTATGATAGCGTGTTGGGTTTTGTATTTGTTGTGGATATGTTTCGCTTTGTATCAAGGGGATCTGGACACATTTTTTGTGACTGAAATAAATGATTCTATTACCTTCCATCAGGGTGTGGTGAATACTCCAGTATATGTTGAGGCAGTTCTTCTCCTTCTTCATGCCACGTTTGCACTTACAGCCGTGGAGCTGGCTCGAGAGGAGCGCCGTGACCGTCCTTTTGCACTGGTTCTTGGCATTGGGCCCCAGTTTGTTAGCGCCGTTGCCTGCTATGCACTGGCGAAGGGTCCGTAAATTGGAACTGCAGCTGTGGTTGCTCTTGCAAGCCTCTCCCGCCTGCAGACAGTCTCTGCTGGATGACGTAGTTAACGCCGTTCTCTCTGCAACAGACAGAAGACATGAGTGAGGTTTCCAAGTGGTACCCAAAACCAAATGAGCCACTTGCCAAGAGCATACCTGGGATCTTCCTCTTAGCAAAAGGGGCAGGGCTATCAATGTGAGGGGCGGTGTTAGCTATGTATGTGGGCAGGGCTAGCCACATATATGGGCGGGGCTAGTCCCAAATAACTTAAATTTGTAGAGTGGTTGAATCAGATGGGGTGTAGAGGTGCCTAAATGACACCCCCCCAACGGGAAGATTGAGTGCCGCACCTGACAGAACCGGAGAAGTGGGACTTCGCCCGGAGTCTCTGGGTAAGACCGGGAGAGTTCGCAGGTATGACCATAAGCTGGACAAAGGACAAGGGCAAAATACCCTCCCCAACATATATATATATATATATATATTCATATATTCATATATTATATATTCATATATTCAAGTATGCAAGAATTGCTGCTCAGTTACGCGCAAGATATCCATCATCGGCAAGCATAAAAGTTTTTATTTAAAATTAATAATATCTGTTTCACAAGCTCTATTATTTCATGAAACCCCTGAATGTGACAACATTGTAGTTTAAACTCCTTTTAATAAAACAAGAATTGACAGAATGTTTCAGATCTCAACAACTTTAATAATTATGGAAGCTGTGAAATGTAAATCTGGACAAAAACGGAATGGCTTTGCCCAGTTACAATATCAGAATAGAATAGTTTTCTCACCGACTTTAATACGAATTAACTTTAATACTAAATTAAGTTTTAGAAACACCATTCTTAGTTCTGTTGAATACTTAAACCCTTCCTGGTTTTTTTTTAGATCTTTACATTTTTTGCCTCATTCATATTTTTAGCCGGGAACATTTTATTGCCATGTGACCCCAAAAAAGCCACATACTGATAGGTTATTGCCATATAAGCCGAAAAGACATCTGTTTAGCATTCTAGAGATTGAAATGAATGTTTTATTTAAGTGGAAAGCCTTGCGTGAGAAAAGAAAAAAAAAAAGGCAATTTTTCGTCCTGAACTGAGAAGAACTGAGATAGATGACTTTGGAACGATTTGTAATTTACTTTTCTTCTAAATGCCTAAAAAAGATCAATTTTTACTAATGTGCGAGACAATACGGTTCTCCTGTGTTACGGTGATACGCTAAGTAGGTCAATCTGATCTAATGGGTGTAATCGAAAGAAAAATGTCGAGCCACCGCCATGGCAACCGATAGAACGCTCCATTGTGGAGAGTTTGCACCGGAATAACTTTTTGTACAAAAAAAACCTCTTGGGTTTGATATAACATTTTAAGGCATAGGATAGCGGCGTGGGCCCTTTACATGTGACCTTTTACATATGCATGGAGTAAATCTACATAATGACTCCCCCATAAATGTTCTGCCGATTGTGGGGAACTCATCTCAGTGCACAGGATATACTTAAACCCTTCATGTCCAGCGTTGAGACCCCCAGTGTGTATATGTGAAAAGTGCCCCCCATTGCTTTCAATGGAAGCGTTTTCTTGTCACTGATTGTAAGCTCCAGAGTTGAGACCCCCAGTATGTATATGTGAAAAGTGCCCCCATTGCTTTCAATGGAAGCGTTTTCCTTGCCACTGATTGGCAGCCCCAGCGTGAGACCCCCAGTGTGCAGAAAAGTGCTCATTGCTTTCAATAGGAGTGCCTTTCTTGCACTGATTGCTCCAGTGTTGAGACCCCCAGTATGTATATGTGAAAAGTGCCCCCATTGCTTTCAATGGAAGCGTTTTCTTGCCACTGATTGGCAGCCCCAGCGTGGAGACCCCCAGTGTGCAGAAAAGTGCTTTCTTGCCACTGATTGGCAGCTCCAGTGTTGAGACCCCCAGTGAGCATATGTGGAAAGTGCTCCCACTGCATTAAATGGTAGCGTTTTCTTGCCAGCGTCAGGAAAGTGCTTTCATGCATATTAAAGCACTCACAGAGGGTTAGGGTCACTCAATGAGTTTTTGGTAATATCCATTCTTCTGTAGTGGGGGTGTCAGGAATCGTGAACAGTCCCTTTACATATAAATACGTGATCTATGAATTAAAAACCTTTAGTAGAAGTATTTCAGTTATAAATTTTGAAGCCTTGTTGCCCACAGCGGATCCACCATACAGATTTTAAACAGATAACTATTACTGAGTGTTGGGATCTAAAGTTTGGTAAAAACGCCGTCATGTGTCTTAGAAACAGATGTGTGAAAAGGTAAAATAAATACCGCGACATAAAATAACGAGCTAGAAAATGTAATCTTGTAGCTATTTTTCTGTACGGCGCCTCCCCCCTCGCTGATTATATCCGCATGCACTCAGATTAACGTCTCAGCGGACGCTGAAAACCGGAGAGAAGCGAATTTTTAAACGTAATTCTGAAAATCACTGTTTTTTTTCAGAATTTTGGTTTCTGCGCCGATCAAAAAATAAAAAAAAAAATGTGAAAGAAAGTGGGGACTGTTCTGTTGGCCTTGAATTCCAACCAGTATCCCAACATTCTGCTATCGCAATGCATACTATGGGTCAGCATGTGCCGTGAGTGTAGCGTGTTGTGACATCACACAGTGATGTATCATGGATTAGGGTGGCAGGCCCAGGGGAGCCGCGGTACGGTGTGCTGCTCCTTCAATGGTCGAATGGCAGGGGAGAACTTTCTCAACCGGTCCACCTACACCATAGTGCTGGCACCTTTATGACATGGAGCGCTGGCATATGACATCATATTCCTGCACTGAAGATGATGGCCACGGAGTGAGTGGCTGAGGGTGCTGCCCTAGGTCATAAAGAAGTACACCACTGACGCCGCAATGCCAGTGGGCAGGACGTGTTGTAACTCCAAAGCTCTCCCCACTGGCCACCCAAATTCCACAGGTCCCAGCAGCACACGACACCGTTTTTGGAAAGTGTGGCTCATGCATGGGTCTGGTAAAAACTTTCTTAAAACTGTACACTTTTATTGAGGTTTTGGAAATGTTACCGCTGGAGGACACCAAAGGTTTTTGTATATTTTTGTTCCCTGGAAGCTCCTGGGATTATTGTCCTCTTCTACTCCAACCAGGATAGTGACTTGGCCAAGATAGAGACCACGTTCTTCCTCTATAGTATAAACCCCCATTTGGACCCCCCCTTGCAGTTATAGACAATGTAAGGCTGGTAATTTTGTATCATTTACTGTTTCATCCTACAGGGTACCTGAGATACAGCAATTTTCAGGACATTTGGCTTAGAATGTATTTTTAGCCGGGATTTCTGAGTCTTCGAGAAAGAAATTGTTCTGGAGATCGAAATAGAAACTGCGGTGGAAAATGGCTACAATAAAGTGTGATTTTAGCAATAAAAAAAGAAGGTAACTGGGCTCTGGAATAGTACACATTACACATTAACAATCATCTATACGCTCAGAGTCGGTCAAATTAATTTTCTGTGCATGCTGGGAATTCAAATATTCTACAGAAATAAACATTTCGTGCGAAAACATAAGACATCCGCTAACGGGAATTCAAGAAATCCATGAAACGTCATCGTATGCAAAGTCTATGCAAATGAGCCAAGTTATATTTAAATGCTTCATTTGCATATAGCCTTCCTAGACGTTGTCCTGGACCACGGAGACACCAAAGGGCCGGATCGTCGTGGTACACGAAAAGAGGCATCGAGATTTAAGAGGATCCAGACCCAAAAATGAAAATGAGGGGAAAAAAAAGAAAATATTCTAAATCCTCGCAAATCACCGCAACCTAAAAAAAGTGTGGTTAAATTCCAGTAAATAAAAAAAGAAAGAAATATAAAGTTTACATTTTTGATTCTAAAGAAAGTTCCCCGTTCTGTTTTCTTTTTGCACATTTTGTTGGAGATATGAAGGTTTCCGAATGTTGAGTGTTTGTTAAGGGTTCTGTTTCTCCTGACATTGGCATAAAGGTGGCAGACATTGAAGGATAAAGAGAGAGAGAATGGTGGAAGAGGACCTATGAGAAGAGGACATGATGGCTTGAGAGAAGAAGAATGATGAGATGGGTTGGATTGAGCCACCAAGAATGGTAGAGAAAATCCAGGGTCATTTGAGGTTTTCGTACCACATCCTTGGCAGAGGTGGACTGCGCTAGGAACTTTCTGGCTCCGGCTACCTGGAGCCCACCTTTGCGGGTTGGAGGTCTCGCTGACGTCATTGGCCGGTCACTCGGACGTTGTGGGTGGTCCAACAACATTGAAGGCTAAGTGGAAGGAGAGTGCAAAATACGGAGTGTTCCCAGGTATGGTGTTAAAACGTCACAACAAATAGGATACATGGAACTTTAGCACCGTTACTTATTGATTCATATAGCACCGTCCTATACTGCAGCGTTGTGCAATGGGGAGAGAGGGAGGGTACAATCTAGAAATACCACTGCCTGGGGATGTAAAATAAAAAGGACCCTTTACTCATATTATATTTATATTATTTATCGCAGCGCAGGAGACGAGGGAGAAGTATCACGGAAAAGCGGTCTCTGGATCTTCTGGACTGCGACACCCATCAGTGTCAGCCGTATGCCTCCGTCGTGCTCCAAACACCACGGGAGTTGCCAAGCTTGCCAACCCAATGTTAAAGATCTTGCCAGGCAGGCTGAGCGCAGGGAGAGTTTCTGAGGTTTGGCTGAGCATACTGGGAGTGATAGTCGACCGAGCTGCTGTCTAGACGTCATTAAAGAGATACGGCAGTCAGAGAGCATTTTCAGCGGGTTAAAGAGATCCATATTTCTGTCCGGGACTTAAACTTACTGCCTGGAAGACGCAGGGGAACATGATGAGTAAGCAGAAGGAAGTACACAAGGAACAAGGAAAAATCCTATTATCCGAATAAATCTGGCAGCCCCGCTGCTAACAACACAACGGGGTTCATTAAATATAGAAAGAATGTTTCCCCGACGTACTCCACGAGACTCAAAATGCCACTTACAGTCTTAATTATATATTTGTTGAGTATACATTAATTATTCATACTTTTAAACAAGTTATTGCCAAAAACTATATATATATAAAATAAAAATATAACCACTGTGTTTTAATCCACTCCCTGTTCTTTATTCTTTTTTCTTTCTTTAGGCTTCTTTTTGTGCTTTTTCTTCTTAAATTAATTATTATTAATGCGGTATAAGGAATAATATAAATATATATATTTATATACAGGGTATACTGTCTGGAATTTTTGTTTGATTGACTGATTTCGTAAAACAAGTAAAAAAAAAAAAAAAAAGGACCAGGAAGGTTTTCTATATACTGATGGTATCTCAGGGGTCACGCTTCAAAGACACTACGAGTTTGGGGGCATTTGTAGGCAGCAAAAAAAAAAAATGTTGACAGTAAGATGAGTGGATACGTAGACTAAGCTTCCAGTAGAGGTGGTAAAATGGCTAAAAACACAAATTGAAAATTTGGAAATTACACTACAAATGATTGAGGAATTTTATAGGATATGTGTCCACCTAAATACCTATAATAATATATAATATTTAATATATATATATATTAAATATATATATTTTAAAGGTATTATATATATATTATCTTTTTATAGTATATATATAATATATATATATAAATATATGAGCTCGGTGCATAATAGGAAATTATAAAAAAAATATTTATAAATAATTTTATAGGATAATGTGTTCACCTAAATACCTATAATAATATATATTATTATTTGTTATATATATTATAATAATAAGCTGCCGTGCATAATAGAAAATTATTTAAAAAAAATAAGAATTTAATTAATATACTGAAAATAATGAGTTTTTTATTGATATTTCTTGTGACTCTTATTAAACGGGCATGAAAATAATAGTAAATGAACCACGGAAGGGGGTCAGATGAAGCCCCCCATCACCATAAGTCACGTCAGTCATCTCTCCATGGTCAGCAGTAACTGTAACTGGAAGGAGATCAGCGCAGAGCCGCTGTGCGTTTGACACGGATATTTAGATCCCATTATTTATTCACGACACGTATGTGCGGAGCAGATGGGGCATCATCGCGGGTCACGGAGGGTCAGGAGAAGAGGAGCCGGCTCGGGGATTGCCAGCCGTGGCCGGTGGGGAAGGGGGTCGAGAGCGGAGTTTGGACTCGACTTTACGGCTGAAAGTAAATGTTTTTGGCATTTAACGGAGCAGCGCCAGGCAAAGCGTCTCTGAACGCAATACTGAATGATCTATAACCAGAAAATAACACGCTACGAGAACAAAGAGATAGATAGATCGAGAGATAGATAGATAGATAGATAGATAGATCGAGAGACAGATAGACAGACAGATAGATAGACATACAGGTAGATGGATAGACAGACAGACAGACAGGCAGACAGACAGATAGATAGATAGATAGATGATAGACAGACAGTTACAGACAGATATCGACAAATACAGATAGATTGGTTGATGCCAGAGGAGGCCCCTGCAGGCGACCAATAGGATCTCTCGCACGGCCCTTTAACCCCTGACGGCGGACACCATGACCTCCCCGCTCCAAGAGTTAAAGGTCCATACGATCGGCTCTATTGCCGGCGACCAATAGAGTTGCTCGTACGGACCTTTAAAATCCTGGCACCGAAGCTGCCGTGTAGTGTGTACTGCGTTAACCCCGTATTAACCCCTTCTACAAAAAATGGAAAAAACGAACACGAAGAATGTACACGAATATTCGCCCAAACCGAACACAGGAACTGCAAGATACTAAGATTTTTCACCCCACGAAGAGTTGGTTATTATTACTGTATACAGCGCTGGGGGCTATTATTATTAACCCCTTAATAACAAATGCATTGTTTTCAATGGGTTTAGGGACTGCCCATTGTCCTTAAGTGGTTAATGTATACAGCGTTGGGGGTTATTATTTATTATTATTGTATACAGTGCTGGGGGTTATTATTATTACTGTATACAGCGTTGGGGGTTATTATTATTACTGCATACAGCGCTGGGGGTTATTATTATTAATGTATACAGCGCTGGGGGTTATTATTATTAATGTATACAGCGCTGGGGGTTATTATTATTAATGTATACAGTGCTGGGGCTATGCTCAAGGAGATTTTAACAGCGATTATCCTGATTATCTGTTACCAAAGAGGAGCGAATAGACTGCTGAAGGTTTTTTGGGGCAGAATCATTTCTTACATCCCATTTCCAGCGAGAGACGAGTCAGATGTTCTCCTAGCGTTTGATTGACAGGTTAATGTATCCAATCCCAATTCATTCTGAGGCTGAAAGCAGCTTTACCGAAGAAAACCAGTCCCTTTACCGGGAAACCCAATATTTCCAAAAAAAGGAGGAAAGACGTTAGAACGAGAGGCTATAATCTAAAACCAGAGGGTCAAAATCTTAGATGGAGTGTAAAGAAGTTTTACTATACTTAGAAGGTGGTAGTTAAGTGGAACAGCCGCCCAGCAGAAGTGGTAGAGGGTAATACAGTGAGGGTATTAAACATCCACGGGATAGACATACGGCTCCTGAATCTAAGACGAGATCAACGACTGATTAAGGATGAAATCTTTTCAGCTAAATGGGGCTGATCTGCCGGCAGATTCTATATAAAATTTAGGGCATTCCCATAAATGATTTCACGAATCTAAAAACTATGTAGAAAATGAAATTCTCAGAATCCAAAATCCAGATTTTTTTTTTACTAAATCCTGAATAATAAAAGGCGATTTTCTGTATAATAACGCTATATATTACGGTGCCGCGTTGCCTTGATCCGAGCTGATAAGGATGATACCGGTCCGGGCGATGATATTCACAATAGCGCTCATAGCGGCTCATTACAGATAAAAATTTTTATGAATCACCTCGTTCCCATCTGATAAGAAGCAAGCGTGGATGACGGCGCGCGCTGAAACACGGCCTATGAACCTGGATGCACACATCGATCTTTTAACATTTAATGCATGCGTAGCCAGGGTGAATTTCAATCTCAGGCCTGCGCGTCACATTCCGTCTCCATGACATCGTAAAGAAGATATCGGGCATTAAACACCATCAGAAGATCAGTGCACCTTTTTTTTTAACCTTTTTATAAATTTTATTAATTTATTTTTATTTATTTTATTGTATTTATTTTTTAATTTATTTTATAGGTATTTATTTTTATTTTATTTTATTTATTTTTTAATTTATTTTTATTTCACCCATGAGGAACTAAAAGGTCAAGATGGAACCTAGGTCAAGTTACCAGTTATTGAGCCAAAAATCTTTTTCTTTTGATCTGTTATACATGAAAATATGCTACGTCAACAGCGCCAAGGTGGTATCCACCCCACCGCAGATAGAGAGACGGTCTGGCTACTCTTTAGGTTTGACCAGGAGTCTCCGAGAGTAATCGAGACTTACTCCCCTCCCGCTCCTTGCCCATGTAGGACTATCTGGGGCTTACCCCACCATTATCCCACCCCAGGCATGACTAGCCCGTCCCCATGAAGCCAGTCCCTAGAAGAGGAGGGAGCTCCAGGTAGACTACCATGGAAAGCTCTCAGGTATGGACAGGTCACCTCAAGGAACCTATGAAGGTCCATCACGGGGTCAATGGAAAATAATGGACTTTCTACCTCGAGACCCAACCACCACACGCGTGTTTTCCGAGTTTTCCCGTGTTCATACATCATACTCATGCTTTCCATAAGAAGGAACATTGCAGACGCTGCAGGAGACCACGGTTTCAAACATTTATACGCCGTGTCGCGTGAAGCACAGTAATCAGCCACTTCTGATGTCGCATTTTACTTCAAAGCCATTACTTTTTTTTTTTTTAACTTTGCTTGATGACATACTCTACATCAAAAGAAAGCAATCATTTGAGGAATGATCATATTAACCAAAAACAGCTTTAAACCAATTTTATTTCTAATTAGATAGTGGGGGGGGGGGGCACGCTCGCTCAGACAACAACATTTTCTGTGCACCGTAGCAGGATTTCTTTTATATTTATTATGAGAGTCGTAATAAAAGTGTCTGCTTTTCTAATACCCAACTATTCTGATTACAGTTTTTATTAGAAATACCCTTTTTTTTTTAAACATAAATGTTTTCATGGTGAAAAAAGAATAATAATAATATAATAATAAATAAAAATAATAATAATAATAATAAAAAAATACTAATACCGATAATAACCAAATATTTTAGTAAACCTTTCTTTATTAGAAATACATCTGTAACATGTAACATGATGCATAGTTAAAAATGAGCTTTGTGAAGTCTGTGTAGGATATCAAGGATCCAAACAAAGGCGAGGACGGGGTCTTAGCCAAATGGGCTCTGGATAGCCTTCCACCTATGATGATAAGCCAGGCTTTTCCCAGGCTTTTCCCAGGCTCTGCTTAGATTGAGCCAGGAGGCTTGTCCATTATTGAACACGTCTGCGTGGAACCCAGTGCTAAATGCTGTTTTTATAGAATATAAATGTATCTCTATATCTATCTCCCTTTCTGAGTTTTAGACTTATAGATGGGCAGGGCGGTCCTCGAAAAAAATGGCGTCACAAAGCCATTTTATTGCCCTTCACATGCGCAAGACACCTCTTTTATTATCCGTTCCGAATGCACGATTTATACACATTGGGCCATTTTCTGCAGTATGCTCGCAAACACGCACTTACTCACACTAACACCAGTCGCTCACATTCTCTGCCATCTCACTACTGTGGGGGTCAGCTTTCGTGACCCTGCTGAGCGGCTCATGGGCACCAGCCTCAGTGTGCCCCCGGCTATGTCACAGCTGAAATCTTTAACCCCTTAAGGACAGTGGGTTGTCCTTAAACCCCCTTAAAGCGATGCATTGAGAGCATACGGGCTTTGCCATGAAGGGGTTAATACAGATGACAATATACGGTATACTTAATAGGAAGAATATTCACAAATGCAGTTTAGACAGCAGAATAAGGATAGCGAAGCTCCCATTCAGAGGTCTGAATCGGCTTAGGTTTTAAAAATATCTCTGCGCTGCGCAGGTGTCACAATTAAAATAAATGAGCAGGTGACTGAAATACCTGTTCGAACACAGAGAGATATCATTAAACCCTGAACTGTTTCTATCCGCTGCAAAAACATATTCAGAACACGCTTTTAAATTGCAGTGATTTGCGAAATATACACCAGCTCTGGAAAAAAAAAAGCTTTCTGATGTAAGAAAGGTGTAAAAACCTGAAGGAACTGTAGCTGAGGGAATGGATGAACTGATAGCAAATGTATAGATCAAAAGCAAATGTATAGATCAAAAGCAAATGTATAGCTCAAAATACGTTCTATTTGTTATTTTTTTTATAACACCAGTAGACTTCAAATCGTTGCTAGTGACCTGGCTCCCTGTAGAGGTTCATGCCACCATCCCACGATTTTAATCCTATCCTTATCAGGGCTGGACTAAGGGATGACGAGGTGGTCCAGCCACTTCAAGGCCAGCGGGCAGCTTAATAGCGCACTATGTTTTTGAGCTCACGCTGGAGTGGCAAAGATTGGCTGAGTGTCCAGTGGCCTGCCGAACATTCGCCCAACGTGCCAGATGGCCATGCTAGGTGGTCTTGGGACATCAGGCCCTGATTCATGTGTAGAGTTGGAACTGTTGTAACCTGTGCCCAGGTTCCATAGGCTATGTGCCTAGAGTGCCATGTTTTTATGGAAGGGGAAAAGGATGGGCAGCAACAGTAACCCTGCTTACTCCTACCCCAACTCTGATGATTTTTCCCAAATATCCTCCAATTGCGACCATTTCTAAGCATATCCCACCCTTATTTTAGGGACGTGATAGTCCCTTGAAAACAGCACAAATCCTTGGTTGTAGGTAAGAAGACGGGATTTGGAGTCTGACAGGGGGACTAGACAAGTCCTAGACTCCCGTCCTTTTCTTGGTAACCACGCCGCAACACAACTTCTACCTAGACTCTATAAAATAACCCCGGTCTCGCTGGGCAGCTAAAGAATGAAGATATATTTGAGAAGGGTAATCACTTGCAGAAGGATAATCGCTTGTGTGTAACTGTTTTCCTTTGAGAACGGTCACCGAGCATTCGGTAAAGAAATATCGACTTTTACATCCGTAAGAAGACCCCCAAACGGCTTCTGAGACTCAACTCAACTGTAAAATAAAGGCCAGCGAACCGTGAAGAATCCTATCATTCCTAAATGAATATTCTACAGCGAGATCTGCTTTACGGTAATGCTCCTGTTAGCTACAGGCGTGGGGCACAAAAAAAAAAGAACAAAAAAAAAAACAAAAAAAACCCCACCAAGAATAACGGGAGTGTAAAAGAGAGAGTTTAAGAACCGCAGGAGTAAAAGCGGTTCGTGTCTTGAGTATCTCAGAATTCTAAAGAAATGTTATAACAGAGAAATATGAAGAATAAAGCGATTCAACATCGTGAATTATCTATCAGACCGCCCGTGGTAAGCCAAATTCTCTGAACTAACAATCCATCATTGTGACATTGCAAGCCCTGCGAAACTACAAAAAAAAAAAAATTACATTATAAAATTGACTAAAAAAATTATATTAGCTATATTATTTTTATTATTAACGTTTTTTTTATTAGTCTATTTATAAACAATTTAGCTACATCACGTATTTGTTTTAAGATATTTTGACTATTAAATGTTCCCTAACACAGCCTTTAAACTACTAAATAACCTAAAAAATAAACAATAATAATTAATAACTAATATTTTTTTATTTTATAGGAATATATTTTTTACTTGTCTAAATAATATAAAAAAAAAAGAGCAAAATTTTCAAGTTAGGTAATCAAACATACGAAGGTTCTGCGTTCAGCCGCTGAAGTCCATCTTACTAATTATTGCACTTAGAACGCAGCGCGGGGGAGGTGTTCCCGAATGGGAGTAATGAGGAATCCAATGTACTCAATGAGATACTAATGAATGAATGATCTCATCTACCCTTTGCTTTATTTACATCACAATTAAGTTTTTAACTCATAATCAGTGTCTTTCATTTAAGTCCCCCCCTCCTCACTTAATGGTAAATGACAAACAAATTTTAACTAATGGGAGATTGTGCTCAGGGTTTATTCATAGTCATCGTTAACGTTTATAGAAATGCTTTGAACAGGACCATGGCTGTGTTTGGCCCCCGACGCAGGTGATCATGGTAAATGGACCTTCATCATCACGACTGGAGAAGAAATGAAAGGATGTCTCTGTTCCTAAAAGGAACGTTGTCTTACAAAACAGAAACCCCCTCCCCGAATGTATCCCCAAGGTGTCCAAACAGGGTGGTCAAAAGTGGGGCAGCAGGTGAAGAGGGTACGGGAGGACCTGCCACCGGATGCCCCCTTGGTGCCACCATACTTCTTCTGACTGCCGGGTTAAAAGTCATATCCCGGCACAGCCCATCTTTAGTATTACGGTGTCAGCCGGAGGTAAACTATGGAGGCTGTGCACACTTGGTGCAGTCCTCATAGTGTTAATGGGCTGACTGGGGCCCATTGAGCAGTTGCACTACAGGAAACCCGGCCAGCTAATAGGACAATTGGCTCCCTGTTATTATACCACCCGCTGGGTCTGCCTCCCGACGTCAGCGGGACTTCCTGCCGACTTCCCACAAGGGGGGCTCAAGGTAGCCAGAGCCAGAAAGTATCCAGGTGCGCTCATTGGGGTTTAGGTATACAAATGATTCCGGTGCCAATTTTTGAAAAAGGTGATTTTTTCACCATAGCAACCAGTGGAATGGTCCAATCAGCAGGACCATACCATTTGGTGACCTTCATCAGCAACTGTGCAGAACCTGGCTCTGGTCAATTGATAAGTAAAGAAAAAGTAAATAAATGTACATTATCCGCATGATATTAAAGGATCCGACTAATTTCATTATTTAGGTTTTTGGGAAATATTTATCAACATAATGAGCCAATCAACAGTTGCTATGGTGACAAGAACACTTTCCCAACTTTGCACCAGAATCACTTTTTATGCATAATCCCCATAATGCTTTGCTCTCAGTGAAACATTGTTTGAATTGCACAGCGGCAGGGGCAAAAGGGGCAAACCAAAGACCCTATATAGAAAACAAAATAGTGGATGACAGATACTTCCCAAGTGCCCCCGTTTGGGAACCAAATCCTGACGTCTCTCTCTCGTACCCTGATGCCCCTCTGTTCTAGGAGGTCAGAATGTTTGCTGGGTATGAGGGTATCACAGAGTTCTACAGCCCTAAAAGGCCCGATAATGTGTATAGAGACAGCAAGATGTGCTTGCAATGGGGTCACCAGGCCTCGAGATCCACAAAGGGGCCACCACAAGCCCAGGGCTGCGTGAGCCCAGTCATGTGTAGATGGCCACTGGACCCCAGTTCTGGGTAGGGGGGCCACGGCAGCCCCTTGACAGATCAGGGAGGCTGGGTCCCCATGACCATGTACACAGGTACTGGTTGTACCTCCCTAATGGAGAGGTGGGGGGTATTTGGCTGGATGATCCTTATTACCACCTCCACCGTAAAGGCTATACTAGGGTTGCTTTGTTTGAGTCATACTAGAAAATAAGTAATGGCCGCTGCTCCTGACCCCGATTAACCACTGACTGAGTCCATGCCTATAAATCTGACTTCTTTAAGGCCCTTGGCCTGACAGGCAAAACTCCTTTCCCCTTTATTATGCTGCAATAAATTTGATTTGATTTGATGGGATCTCAGCCTCTCACTTCCCCGCCACACGTTCCTTCATGTGTAAAGCCAAGTTCTTTTTAAGTAATGGAAGCCACGCGGTGATTTATTACCCC
Organism: Spea multiplicata; assembly: GCA_009364415.1. Taxonomy (NCBI): domain Eukaryota; kingdom Metazoa; phylum Chordata; class Amphibia; order Anura; family Pelobatidae; genus Spea; species Spea multiplicata. Next base: position 21,849 of record VKOC01007013.1, read on the forward strand.
GCCGCTGCTTGCAAGTTCCAGATTCTAAAAAAAAAAAATAATCTTATTTGGCTTATAAAAGGCAAATGGGATGTTCGAACTTCAACAAATCAAACTACTGCCGCTGAGGATCACCAAAGCAACGTACCCACCACCGGCTTCTGACGGCCGGTTTGTGGACTGATACAAATCGCTGGAATCCCTTTAACAAAAGAAACACGTTTTCTTCAACTCTGTGCCATCAGTATTGTTTTTATAGTTTTAAAAAAAAAAAGATAAAATAATAATAATCAGAGGTCTTTTCTTCACATGCCATCTAAAGAAAGACCAAGGCTGAGGTCCTGAAAGCTTATGTAACTTTACATTTTCTATATCGATCTAATAAAAAGTTCATTGATAGACTTCGTAAAAAATATAGAAATCCAAAATTTAAAATGGAAGCAAAAACTGCTTAAAATTCCAGGTTTTC